>JABFAI010000375.1:0-37449 GCA_013266175.1 Fusarium gaditjirri
CCCCAAGACAGCATACGTCGTCAACTAAATCGTTAAATACAATCACTATTCCGCAGACATCAACGAAACACACGCGGATAATCAATGGAAGTATTCCATAGTGTGCAGGCAGAAGGGCAATTGCGTCAGAAGCATGTTGGAATATTAGTGAGGGCGAACTTGATTGATAGCTCCTCTACTAGACTTCGGTGACACTATCCCACGCCTGACTCACCAAAGACTTCGAGTCCTGAGAGAGGTTGGCCTCTTTCAAAGTTGACAACCGATCCTGCCAGACCTTCCATCTGTCATTATTGAAACCCCTCCAGCCCGCCTCGTCCTTAAACTCCGGTAGGCTAGCACCTGGTTTGGCGACTTTGCCGTCGAACTGCTTTCCATCCTTGCTCGCCTTTGCAAGAGCATCGGCGGCGTAGATAAACCAGACAGAAGAGGCCTTCAATAGCTTGGGCGACGTCTCCGAGATCTTATCAGCAGCAGGGTCTTCAAGCGCTTCGCGCAGGGTCCAAATGGCGAAGAGGCTAAAGTCATCGACCCCAGCAGCAGTTGCGCGCGCAAAGAAGCCGTTGATGTTGACGAAAGCTTCGTCCGACTTTTCTTGTGCTTATCAGAGTCAGCAAGTGTTCGTGATTATCGGAGAGCGGAGCTTACCGATGTCGAGCTGCTCGCGTGCCTTACCCCCAAACATGGGTAGCTCATCCCAGCGCTTCTCCTCACCCCAAACGACAACCTTCTTGGTTGTCTCTGCAGACTGCGGAATGCTCTTTATCGCATGCAGGGTTTCCACTAGCTTCCCTTGCTTGTCGTGGGGGGTCTGCTCGGCAGCGGAGAGCACCGAAGACCAAAGACTGTCGAATTCGCCCTCAATCTTTGAAGCGTCCTCATTCTTCTTGATAGCCTCTAGACAAGGGTTTGCGAGCTTTTCAGCAGCCTGTTGAGCCGAAACGGCGCTGTCGCCCAGCAATTTCGTAAGGTCGGTCATTTTCCGTGCGGAGATGAATGAGAGGGATGAAAAGCGAAGGAGAGAGAGCATGAAATGAATGCAGGACGAAGGGATTGCGACAAGAAGCGGAATTACAAGATAGGCGATTGGCGCTAACACGGCGTGTCACATCCGATTTCCGACGATGAGCTACAAAAGGGCTCCAATGATTGCGATAAGAGCGACACATGGGCGCTCGCTGAGACAATTATATGCCGATCACGACCCGCTCTCGGTGCGGACGCGGATGTGACTGGCCAGACTACGTCCAGCTACATCTGCCCATCTGCCGGACCTACATCCGAATTAAGCAGGTGGTGATACTATCTCGAAACTTAGCGAATTATGCGGCCAATGAGACTCACGCGTTCATCCACCTGCCTCTCTGTGTGAAGATCTACATGTTTTGGGACACCGAGGTTTGGATGCAGTGATATGTTTGATGTTCCGAGTATACACAGCACATAGAGATAATCAACTATAAAATCTGTGAGACGACTCTTATCAATGATGTAACTATTCCTACACGCTCTCATCCATCGTTGGTTGTTGTAAACTCATTGACAAGATGCTCTTCTTCAAGGTATGAAGCACTTGCGACAATATACCCAAGCAAGAGAGATGTTGACCCAATTCTTAGTCTATCGCTTCCCTCGCTGCTCTTGTCAGCCTGGCTGTCGCCGGCCCCATTGAGAGCCGTCAGTCCGCCACTACCTGCGGCAACACCAACTACTCCGCCTCTCAAGTCCGCGCTGCTGCCAACGCTGCTTGCCAGTACTACCAGAATGACGACACTGCTGGCAGCTCTACTTACCCTCACACTTACAACAACCGCGAGGGTTTCGACTTCCCTGTCGACGGTCCCTACCAGGAGTTCCCCATCAAGAGCGGCGGTGTTTACACTGGTGGTAAGTCGCTGAGCAAAGACGAATCAAAGTTATTTCTAACATACTTTCAGGCTCTCCCGGTGCTGACCGTGTTGTCATCAACACCAACTGCGAGTATGCTGGTGCCATTACTCACACTGGTGCTTCCGGCAACAACTTTGTTGGATGCAGTGGCACCAACTAAGCTGTCATTCTCTTCAATGCTGGCTCATAGTCTTCACATTACACGTATATAGTTATATCCGTTGTCTTGACGACATTGAAATACATACACTGACTTGCTCTGCCCTCTCCGTTCGTAGGTCAATCAATTATCCCGTGCCTACATATTGTTGAAAAGCTTTCTGAATAGCGTCTCACAGAAAGACCTCTAAGAATTTCGTGAACAAAGAATGGACTTATATTGAAGATAAAAGATGACAATATGCTTATACGAATACCATAGATGCTCATACATCTTCACAATACAAGACCCATTTATCCAGATTCATCTTCTTGATAACCTTACTGAAATCATCTGATCCTTCTGCCGCACCACTAGTAGAACAGATCTTCTTTTTGTCCTTAGCCTTCACCTTTGGTGCGCCCTTGGGGTACTCAATGTTGAAGACTGGCTTTCCTGCGTCGATGTAAGGCTGATACAGGTCGCACTCCGAATACTGGGTGCAAGATTCGTTGATGCAGAAGGCAACGTATGGAAGAACCTCTTCTGTGACATCTCCACCATTCTTCATGCCCATAACCATGTTGTACTTGGCTGCCTCTGCAGAGAGGAACTTGACATATGAGATGGTATCTTCTTCGGTAAGGCCAAGGCCGTTGTCGTTTTGCTGCAGTGATGGTCAGTTGAACACTCTAAGCGTTGCGTCGGTGACTCACGTATCCATCCATGTTATCAGGGTCAATAGCATCACATCCCTTCTCCGCCGCCAACTTGATTCGTTGCGCCATGATAGCCCACACGGCTACGCTGCTGATATTCACCCATCTCTCATCAGGCCAACCATCCATGACCTTACCAAGGTCTTTCTTTGGAAAGCTGTCTTTATCTTTACGCCAATTCTCCCAGGAGCCAGCACTGAAGTAACAGATGATATTTTTGCCACCTTTCTGCATGGCAGTGATGGTGCTCTTGGAGTTCTCGAAGAGATCCATGTCCCAGATGGGGACATCGGGGGTCATGGATTTAACACCCGCTTTGGGGACTTTAACAACCTCGGAGAGGATAATCTGCCATGGCGTTCCGACTTCTGGTTGCCATAATTCTTTGCGTTTGGGAGTTGCTAAACCACTGGGGGTGAAGGCTTGGGCGTTTGAGAGGTCGGAGAAAGATGCTGCGGCAAGTGCCGCGGATTGGAAGAACGAAGTGAGTCTCATCTTGCCGGGCTTGTGATATATTGATGATTTTTCGAGGACATACTTGGCTCCAACGTGCCTCGGTTTCTCTGCTGAGATCACACCTGGTCTCAGATGCGCGTACATGGCGGATTTATGTACGATTAGACTTGTCACTCGTGGCACTATTGTTCCAGCCCATTCCAGCATAGAGGACCGGACTAGACTGGGCCGGCTGGAGACCCGTAGATCCAGTTTTGGTCGACTTCGACTAGTCTAAGAGCTAATAACTGAATTAACGGTACAGACGTCGATGTTTTTCTCTTGTATTATACAAAATGGCCTCCAAAAATAAGACTGTCTCATTTAACTTATTTCAAGGCTCTCGCAAATAAACCATTCCATGGTTTATTGTTAAATCATTATAGTTGACATTATTCTAACCGATATACTGCACACTCATGACTGAATGGGGCATTGGGCGTGAGGAATGTATAAAGTCTAGATCAATCCCGATGCAGCCAAGAATTCCAGGCAGCATTCTTCGAGTCGTCCTTGTCTGGAAACAGTGTTAATTAGACAGCCGTGTCCACTTCTGATGTGGAAAAGGCTGTGAAGTGCCGAGACACATCGGGTTCGGTCAGAATCTCATGGTCACCTACGGCTCTCTCACAGCGGTCATAAGGGTAAATATGGTTACGGAAACGGTTGTGAATGAAAGCGATGGTTTGTACTCCAATGGTTCTAATCTATCTCGATATAGATTCTTAAGTAAAACTCTCGCCCGAGTCATCAGAAGCGTTCGCGTTGCACACAGAGCCCTTGAAGAGAATCACCATTGCTAGGCTTAGTGGTGCCTCTTTCGCGTCCTCTTAGCTGCCTGCTGGCTCAGCTCAACAGTCCATCTCATCAACTTCCCATCATACTCAGCAGTATGTTCGCCCTTTCCGCGTCCAAACCATGCTTTCTTCAATGCATCAGCTCTATCATTGTCCTCAAGATGGAATAGCCATCTCAGCATGGTAAGGTATGCGCTATCCAGGGATCCAGAGATCCAAGCGTGATGAGGGCTGAGAGCCTCACCGCAGATTGCAAACTTTCCATCGCAGAGGATCTGCTGGAACTCAGGGTAGATATACCCGAACTGGCCAGGGCCGAAAAGAGCGAAAGCCCCGCCGGTGTAGGGATCGTGAGACCATGCGAAGGCATGGTGCTCGAGATACTCGTTTCTCAGAAACTCAACTGTGATCTTGGGATCCTTACTCTCGCCCCAAAGCTTGACGAGATCTTGGAAGCACTGGGTAACAACTGCATCATCAATATGCGGCTTCTGCTTCGTATAGTCCGGAATCAGAGACCCCATACGTGTAGCATCCTGAGCCCAGGTATACGAGGTCATGAGCACAGCAGAGTTTTCATCGCCATCGTCCCAAGACGGGTAGACGATATTGCTGCTCGGCAGATCAGAGCTGGATACTCCGCCGAAAGTGCTGTCGTTCTTTGAAGTCTTGTACATGTTCTTCCACCAACGGCTCTTGAACTTGACTGCGACTTTGCAGGACCGATCATAGCTGAGAGCTCTGATACCAGTGAGAATGTTTCTCTGGGTCTGAGGAAGACCAAAACCGTGGACGAGGCCCGAGATGTCCATGCGCTGTAGAGGGCCCATGGCTGTGGTGTTGAAGACCATGTCGTATGCCTCGGTCTTGGTGCCATCGGCCCCATTGACCCTCACTTCGATCTTGTTCTCCTGATGGTTCTCTGTCATGGCTACGACTGGTGTATTCTTCTTGACCTTCAGGGAGACAGGGTTATGAGGAGCCCACTTGGGATCCTCGATGCATTGGTTCATCTTCTCGGTAACAACTGACATGCCGCCTTCAATACGCCACCAAGGCTTACCAGTGGTGGCCTGGAAGTCGCTGAAGTCGCATAGAGATTCAACGAATGACTGCTCGAATAGACCAGTAGAGCTACATGGTGTCAGTACTAGACCTTGCAATGGGATCGCGGTGGTGTGCTTACGTAGCAGCTGTCTCGGCTTCCTCAGTCTGGTCGTAGTTCCATCTTAGAAGGTATGTCAGCAAGTGCGAAAGGGGCCCAGTAAGTTACTTACTTCGGGTCAGTGAACATAAGCCATCCTCTGGTGGAATGGTTATCCTTGCCACTTTTGACCCATTCCTCAAACGTCTCATCCCAGTTTGTCCCGAGACCTTTAATGATGGCGTTCATTCGCTCATCGTAGGGCTTGTCGCTATAAAGTGTCAATAATCTTCACTTGAAATGCGATAGGAGGTCTTCCTACTTAGGCGATTCAGTGTTAGAGTACCAATGCATCTGAGGCTCGCATTTAGCATTAAGGACGTACTTCGTCTTCGGAAGCTTCAGCTCCTCAATGAGGGTAAGGGTTCTGTAATATTTTAGTTCATGAATCAACTACAAATACTGGTGAACTAACGACTGCATGGCATCTATCTCTGGGATGCGCATGGCCCCAATGTCGTAGTAGTTATGAGGAGAGGCCTTATCCTTGTCAAACTCATACGTATATACTCGACCACCGATTCTATCAGAAGCTTCATAGATATCCACGTTGGAGATCTTGAGGTACTTGAGCATCATGGCGAGATACAGTCCTGTAGCGCCAGCGCCGACGATGGCAACGCGACCCTTGTACTCTGAGAGATGCTCCAAGGGATCTTCATGTTCGTGAGATGGTGCATGGCCTATTGCGGGAAGAGGCTCATTACGACTGACACCGTCGTTCAGTTCATATCGTAGGCTTCGGAGGTGTTTTTCAAGAAGATGCTTGGCGTAAGCAACCCGCAGACCGCTTGGAACCTGCAATGAAGGGTCTTGAGGTGGCATCGCCGGGAGATGCTCTGCGCGTTTAGCCATCTTCGCTGCTTGACAGATCGAACAACAATTATTTCTTTGACACAAGATTCAAACTAAGCCCTCGAACTTTGAAAATTCGATGAGAAGACAGGGAAATGTCTCTTGTCTGGAAAAGTGAGCAACCTCTGTCTTTTATGGGCAACGTCTGTCAGCAGTCCTTCCCCTCTCGGTGCAGTATCTCATGCAGTCTCACAAAAGTGAACATATCACATTCCTCCCATTGGTTTCCCCTCACTTTGGCGCAGCAATATTGGGAGTTGGGCATGTTGTGGCGAGCTGAACCATCGAGACTTGGCTAGGGAAACGGCTCGAGCGTGCCACTAGATGCACCAGCTAGTCGGCCCGCCCGGCAACCCGCAGCTAAGCAGCCACCATACCGCTTTTTGCCGTGTCACGGGCAGATCTCTCTCGCATTCGGTGTAATGTGAAGCAGGTGCTGAGTGTCAATTCTGAACGGTCCAATGCTTTACCAGGAAGCCATTGGACGAGTCGATCTGGATGGAGATCGCAAGGTTTGACCCGGAGAATCGGCGATTACTGTCGCTTTTCTTCCAGCTGAGAAGCAAAACAGGCTACCAAAACCCAGAACAGAATACGAGGGCACTAGCCAGAAACAAGTAAGCAGCTGAAACCTCATCATATCTTACCGACGAGGGAGTTGTTCCGGTCAGGTCAGCAGCTGCTATTGAAACCAAAAGCGGTCTCGTAATATCTGCTACTCGAGGAGACTACAGACGTGCATTTGGAGTTAATCATGACGCTGTGTAGAGAATAAAAGTTGCAATATCTCGCTAATTCTCGCTATTCTCTTTGTTGATTGAGCTGGTCTCCCTCATTTCTAATGACGTCTTGATCCAGAATTCGCCATTTGATTGGGCTGTCAGACCCCGCATTCGTGCAACTTTCTCGACCAAGGACAAGCTGTGCCTCTCACTCACTCAACGCCATCTCACATCTCACATCACACATCAAAATGCCGTCCAATCACCTTTTCCAATATTCCGTTGTCTCAGCCCTCATGGATGGGGTCGCCGAGACAGGAATCACTCTCTCGGATCTCCTCGCACATGGCGATCATGGCCTTGGCACCTTTCGACACATGGTTGGCGAAATGATCATCCTTGATGGCATTATCTATGATATGAAGCCTGATGGTTCTGTTATAGCGCTGAATAAAGATGCATGCGCTGAGCGGACGGCGCCATTTGCGATGATCACGGATTTTAAGCCGACCGTTACCGCTTCGAAACAAATCCCGAGCAAGGATTCCTTCACCGAGACTCTGTCTCAGCTTCTTCCTGCGACGAACAATCACTATTTAGTCTACAGAATTGAGGGTAGATTCGAGTCGGTCACTGTACGAACAGTTGGAGGCCAGCAGTCGCCAGGCGAGAGTCTTGCTGAGCTTGGAAAGCGACAGGCTTCGCATACGTTCCACAACATCACTGGTACCATCATCGGGTTCAGATCGCCTGCTTTCATGCAGGGTATCAGCGTCGCAGGCGACCACCTGCACTTTCTGGCGGCGACCAGAGACTCCGGTGGTCATGTGCTAGCATTGGAAGGCGATGGTGACTTGGAGGTCAGTGCAGCTCGGATTGCAGCTGTTAACTTGCAGTTGCCAACCAATGATGATGCTTATAATCAAGCCAAGTTGGTCCGGGATGATGAAGGAATAGCTGCGGTTGAGGGTTAGGTATCGCGCCTTGAAGTAACTTGCATCTTGTATAGATTCAGACAATCCAGGAGTCTCTATGTTTGCTTTCTTCTTCTTTTAGCGTTGCATAGAACATAGATTCTAAAATCTTATTACTGAATAAGCACCTGTAGATCTTCCCCTCCGTCTACGATAAGGTTGTAAAGATCTTCAATACACACAGATCCTTGTCCTGTAATACCATGTACTCCACCTCAGCATGCTTGGCTGACAGGGGCAGTAAAAGGAACAAAAGCACCTTTGCGGGGAAGAGTGAAAATCTGAGTAAGACGGCCACTTCATGCATTCTTACCGCCAATTGAGTCGATGAGAGACTTTTCACCATTGGTCATCACTGGCAACAATGCGCAGCCTTATCGTTCCGTTTCTGCTGCTCGGTGCAGCTGGTTGTAAAGCCACGGCACCAGACTGCAAATGCTTCCCTGGTGACTCTTGTTGGCCTTCCGATAATGAATGGAATCATCTCAACAGCACCGTTGGTGGTCGATTGGTGGCTACTGTTCCGCTGGGAAGTCCATGTCATGATCCGAATTATGACGCTGATGAGTGTGAACGCCTGCAGAATGAATGGCTCTATTCGTCAGTTCAGTAAGTTCTCTCCGGTTTGATCCCGCTCCAATCGTTCCGTGCGGTAACGTGACCTGCTTCAATGCATCAAATTGCCTGCTAACATGTATCAGCTCGGAATCGTCCTCATCCATGATGGCTCCTCTGTTTGCCAACCAGTCTTGCGACCCATTCCAGCCCAGGGACAGGCCATGTACGCTCGGTAACTATGTCACATATACCGTCAATGCCACGTCTATGGAGGATGTCGCGGCGACTTTAAACTTCGCCAAGGAGAAGAATATACGTTTTGTCATCCGTAACACGGGCCACGACTACCTCGGTCGTTCAACCGGCGCAGGATCTCTTGCTGTTTGGACTCACTACCTAAAGGGCACCGAGGTCATCGATTGGAAGGACGATTACTATCAAGGGAAAGCTCTCAAAGTAGGCGCTGGTGTTCAAGGTTTTGAAGCACTTGCGGCGGCCCATGCTGAGAATCTGGTCGTCGTTACTGGAGAATGTCCCTCTGTTGGTCTCGCTGGAGGATATACCCAAGGAGGCGGTCATTCAGCCCTAAGCACCAATTTCGGCCTATCAGCAGATAATACCCTCGAATTTGAGGTTTTAACCGCTGATGGAAAGTTTTTCAAGGCAAGTAGAAGTGAAAACAATGACTTGTACTGGGCTTTGAGCGGTGGTGGCACAGGGAACTATGGGGTCGTTATCTCAGCTACTGTAAGGGCTCGTCCAGAAGCTCAAGTCAGTGGTGCCAAGTTTCTTGTCACTGCTCCAGATGGAAGACCAGAGCTTATATATAAAGCCATCGGCGCTTTCCATGCTGCTCTTCCCAAGATCGTTGACTCTGGGGTTATGATCATCTACTTTTTCTCGGAATCATTCCTTCAGGTTCCCGCTTTGACGGCGTACGATAAGACCGAGGCCGAGGTCAAGCAGATCCTTCAGCCTCTCGCCGATTCTTTGTCTGATCTTGGCATCAAATTCGAGCCAAATTTTACGCACTTTCCAAGTTACTACGAGCATTACGATCATTACTGGGGTCCCCTCCCAGCAGGAAACATTCAAGTAGGAACACAACTCTTCGGAGGTCGCTTACTGCCACGCGACAAGCTGAAGGACTTCTCTCCAACAGCTCGGAAGCTCGCTGAGATGGGAGTTATCTGTATTGGCGTCGGTCTCAACGTATCTAAATTCGGGGGCCACGATACCAACTCAGTACTACCCCAATGGCGAGATTCCATTGTGCAGGTTTCTTTGACACTTCCTTGGGATAATGAAGCCCCATGGGAGGAGATGTTGGCTACTCAGAAGAGAATTACAGAGGAGATCCAACCAATCATCGAGGCTGCAACGCCTGGCGCTGGAGCGTATATCAACGAGGCAGACTTTCAACAGAAAAATTGGCAAGAGACCTTCTATGGTGTCAATTATGATCGGCTGCTAAAGATTAAGAAGAAGTACGATCCTGAGTATCTCTTTTATGCTACGGTTGCTGTCGGTAGTGAGGCTTGGTCCGTTGCAGCTGATGGGCGTATGTGTCGATCACAAAGTTGAGCACACTGCTGGGAATTACATTGAAGTTTCATGCTATAGTTCGAGTTCATCACAGATATCTAAGTGTCATCTCACGAACACTTTTTGTTACTCTAACATGCACCAAGCAACATTAAACTTAGCTAAGCCATTCCATTGTTCGGGAGCATGGGCCCTCGCCTTTCTTGCTTCGTCTACGCTATTGATTGTCATCACGTATATAAGAATCTAAGGCATCTTTGTTTGTACAATTATGTATTAAGAAATATACGGTATTGCTTGGCTCAATATAGGCCATGGAGAAACTATGTGACTGTGACCTCAGTCGTCTTTCTAATAACAAATCCTTCAACATCCATGTCTTCCATCTCTACTTCCGATACTCCGGAGCGGGTGGATCCATTGGCTGGGACAATTTGCTCTTGTGAAGCATTTCTATCTCCAGGGGTATCGGCCCCGTACATCTTCGAGGCGTAATTGGACTTCGTTGTCGTATAGCATCTTGTCTGGGTGCTCAAGCCGTAGCGATTACCAGCAGCAGCTTGGTCACTATGTGTATAAATCGATCGGTCTTCGTTGAAGCGGAGCTTCGATGCGAGTGTATCAAAGCTGCACCTGTTAGCTTTATAGCGAATGAGATAAGGTGAGGCTTACTATAGAACAATTGGGTATAGACAGAAGAGAGCGTAGAGGAAGCGATCCAATTGACTGGCGATGTTGACTGCCTTCTGACCGGGAGTTTGGAAAGGATGGATGATAGTTCGCACGACTCCGATGACGGCCAAGAAAGCGACACGCATTTCGGTACTGCGTGTCAAATATCGCAAGAGACCGACTTTGAGAGCAGCGCTCATACTGGCCGTCTTGGCTGACGCGAAAATGACGACGAGGAAATAGGCGCTAATGCACTCGGATATCGCCATGAAAGTGAAGTAGCCAATGTGGAGATAGTTGATGATGACTTCGAACTCAGCGACGCCCTCGATCAAGAACTTGGCGCGGTAGATGGCAATGAAGACTCGAGTGATCGCCGTCAAGACCATGAGTGTCCAGAACAGGATGGAGAAGACGCGCCATTGCTTCGGTCGGAGAACTCGTTGGAGGATGATATAACTGTATAGCAGCAGACTCGCTTCTTGCAACTATTGTTCAGTCAGTGACATTCACCTTCAATTAGTTGAGGGGGTATAATACCAGCCAGAAGAAGTCTGAGAACACAGCCGCCACCACCTCATTGATGACAGGATTCTTCAGGTAGTAAACATAATAGCAGAGCCCATTCGCAATCGCTCCCGCCGCAGACGAAAAGATAGGCACGGCAGCCAAAACAGTAAAAGTTGTAATCTCACAGACCAAAATACCAAAAATGACATTGACGAGACAGATGGTGCTGAAGATCGACCAGCATACCTCGAAGTAATCCATGGTCGTTCGAGTCAGCCTGCCAAGCCAGAGAGAAAACGCAACGTAACTTGCGAGACATTGACAGCGTGAGGGGGCAAGACAACTGCGCTGATCTTATGTGTGTGCGCAGGGTCTAAAAAGGTCTGGAGGCAGGGGACCATGGAGGTGGCGTTTTCTGCTAAAGCGCCTCTGTTCCTTGCCAGTCTGCGTGTGGTTAGGGTTGGCTGGGTGGGCTGAGGTTTGACACGCGAAGGATGTTCCACTACCATCACTGGGGAAGGAGACTATTGCCGTGGGAAGATGGCTTTGTGTTCGATTCATGATCAGCTGGTATGTATGTTAGTCTGGAACATGTGGCTGAACCTCATCAACGATTCCAAATCGATGATCTCTCCCCATTGTCTCACACATCTGCAACCACCAACGATGCAAAAGATCCATGATGATCCCCCTTGTCCCCCAACTCTTCATCTCCCATCCAGCACCTCCTTCCATAAAGACCATCACGCGTTTTGGCTCGTTAATAAACTTTGGCTAAAGTTTTGAGTCTGGGGTTTGGCATGAATTTCGTTCTAGGCTAGGCCTCAAAGAGGAGCTAGGCCAAGACAGGGATGAGGGCGATCTACCAACGAGATCTCAGAAATGTCGTTGCTTATGCCTCGACTGACTCGCTCCATGCCTGGAAACGGGCGTAGAGGGTTCCGGAAGAGGGGAACGGCTGACGGATAATCCTTGGCTTTTGGGCATTCAGCTCCGGCTCCATTTTATGGAGTCCCTCGGAGGAGACGATGATTTATTATGGTTCTTATATGTCACCAGTTGCTTCATTTTCGTGTCTAATACATAATAGCTTAGTGTTTCTTGCTTATTGACTTCATTTTTAATTCCTCAAATTTTACATTACCTTTTCCGAGCCGGGCAATTGACGTTTCCATCTATTTTCTTGCAAGGGCCTTGTGTCTTGATGTTCTTGGCCCTTACTCAAAATTAATGATACAGCCAAACTGTCAACAAACCATTTGAGCTAAAAAGCCTCCGAGTCAGCGCTCTAATCTGCACCAAAGTTCGCCAAATGAACTACTACATGATTTTTTTTCTCCGGCCTAGTAACTTCGGAATTTCCCGATCATAATTCCCGCAATCATAAGACTTCGGAGCGTCCTGAGTCGAGCGCAAACGGTAATAATCGGGAAACTCGTATTCAGCCCAGCCGTGCGCCGTTGAAAAAGAAATTCCACGTGCTCCCGAAAAAGGGGTCCCGTCTCCTCCGCAAATAGTCTTCCAAGTCGCAATTGACTCGCTATCCACATCTTGGAGAATTCGTCAGATTAAGGAGAAGGGCTAGTCAGGGCCTTCGGGTGCATCTTTCCTGATGAATGGTATTGCTCAAGAGAATCGGCCGAAAGATGTTGACAGGCAGATGATCCTTGCCCGGAAAGTTGTCCGATCATATGGCATGGTTACATCGTTTCGTCTCGAGAAGCTGTCACGATGGTCAGTGCTAAGCGAGCTGAAGAATACCCTTGGAGACAATGTCACGGGTCATGCATGGATGCCATTGAAGGTTTTGTAGACAACGGGCTCTCAGCCCGAATTTAATTAATGCATGTGTTTAATAAGCGAGCTGTTAAATCCAAGCGAGACCCCGCAGTCAAAAAGACAGTAAAGCCGGAGTGTAGAGTGGTATGCAGAGCAAGACCCTTGATAAAGCGCAAAAATAACTCGGCAAAACATCGCAAGAAAGCAGCTTGGCGCAGTGGAAGCGCGGTACGTGATTTCGAATCTCATCATCTTAAGCATGCACTAACAATTCCCGTAGCCGGGCTCATAACCCGGAGGTCATCAGATCGAAACTGATAGCTGCTAGCTATGTTTTTTTTGTCTTAATTTTTATTTATCCATATCGTGACTTTTGCCCATATAATATTTCTTTTTATATTCCGTTCTGCCTATGGCACACCAGCCTTGTGAGGATTGAGAGCCAAGTGTCTTGCTCTATCAACATCGAAACTCTCTGGGATTGACATGAACTCCCTGATATACTCAAGTCTCAGTCAAATAGAAATGCCATCGACGGTAACATGCATCAAAGGAAGGGAATACTCCGATCGTCAATGTCGGCTGTCGACATCTTGGCAAATTGTGGCGCCCCTTCACCAATAATCCCCGAATAGCTCAGCTGGAAGAGCGTTCGGCTGTAATTGATAATGCATCTCACCGAAAGGTCACTTGTTCGATCCAGGTTTCGGGGATTTCCTTTTGCATTTTTAGTAGATTTTATCTTATTGATTTGGTCCGTCTCGCTTAACAATTTAAGCTCATTCCGCCGCTGTTGTCGTTATTCGGCGATTACCCGAAGCTTAGCCATAACTATAACCTCGTAAACCATTTAGTATAAGTAACTCATAATGAAATTACTCCTTTTATAAATAGCTTACTTTTAAGTAATTACTTCTAATAATTTTTATACTTAAGATAGTATGTTTTCCTTTATAGTACTGGATTTATAGTAGTGCCCCCCTATCCGATTTAGTTAACTACAATCACTTAAGTACTTAAGCTTTTTTTCAAGATTTAGGCATCTATTAAAAGCCAAGTATAATTGACTAAACAGGTCGTAAGTACTTCAAGGGCAGTTGTTCTCCTGCTTTATTTCCCATTGTTGGCTAAAGCCTTTTTCTCTTGCGCAAGGCCGGATTATTTTTACTTCACTGCTCAACTGCAGGGTATTCTACTCAGAATGACATCCCGCCATCGGAGCTAAAACCCGAGGCCGTTGACAGGGATCATTTGGAAGAGAAGGACAGAACATTATCCTTGTGAAGCACAAAGCAATCCAAGATCAGTGGCAAAAGGGTTTCAAGTGTATGCAAGCCCCAAATTCTGCTTTTGTCGGTCAAAAAACATGGCTGCGATGATGCGGTCTTCTCGACTACTGCAGAACCTCGAATCCAACCAGATCAGGCGCCCAATTGCCTGATGTTGATGCAGTAAAGGCCACTTCGTTGCTATCTCCCTTCTTGAACCCATCAACAAGAATTGTGAGCCGATCACTCTCAAACCAATCTCCTCCAGAATTCGGGAACGCCCAGCGCTTTGTATCGTGCCCATTGACCGAAATTGACATATTTCGAGAGTTTGTCTCCCAGTCGCCGATCGTGTGATGATACTCATGGTTGATGTAATCGATGTTGAGATATACCGAACCGTCTTTGGGTGAGCTTACTGACTTGAAGGCAACTTTGGCATCCTTTCCAATGGAACCGACCTTTTTGTGAGTTGGAAGACATTCTGTGTCTTTGCAGTTGACGAGAGAAGCTGAGCCCGAGAGAGTCGCGTCTTGAGCTGAATAGTAACCTGCGGCCTTGGGAGGTAAGGCCAGGCTGATGTCGGACAAGACAAGCTGTCGCAACTCATGTGGCGCAAGTTTAAACTCTTGGATACCCGAGATGGTAAGATCCTCGTGAGCCCAAACATCTCGCGCAGCCGCCTTCTCAACACCAATAAGAGACAGATCGACCTTCACAGTCTGCGTCTCATTCTTCCAGTTCAAAACGCCGAGGACCTTGCGGTTGGAGGAGAGGTTTCCAGCCCAGATATCCCACTCTTCTTCCGTATATCGGATAACCAACTTCGCTGCTTCTGCTAAAGGATCTTGGTTGATGGCGATGACTTCTTTGTTGGACATGATCTCGAGAGATTCGGCAGGGATTTGCTTGGCATCCATTACGCCGCCGATGATGAGGGGAGATTTCATCATGGACCAGAAGCCGAAGTGGAAGCGTTCTTCATCGTGCGAAAGTGCACCAAGGCCGATGCTACAGTGGTTAGCAGATGCCGAGAAGGGTCAGCGTCGTAGCTCACATTAACATGTCCATATCAGCAAAAGCGCCCGGCCCATTATACTTGGCATGAGCGACCACCTGGTTAGTAATGCGCCATATTGCTCTCCAAGCATTGAAGATATCATTGCTCATTCTCCAAGAATTCCCAAGAGGAGCAGCCCTGGATTGTGTCAGAAACGGAATTGCAGCTTGCTATGACAACCTACCATTGAGGAACATCTTCACCAATACCCCATTGGCAGAGGAAGTACTTGATGTCGCGATCTGTCTCATTAATAGCCGCAGCCATCTTAATGAAGCGGTTGGGGCTCTTTGCCTCAGCTGAGGATGCGTCGACCATGTTGGTCTTAGATGTCGCGTAACAGTTGTCGTATCTGGGCATTGTCAATAGAAGTTTGGATCGGAAATGGTAGACTGTCTTACTTCAGGGTGTCGCCTCCCCATTCGGCAAATGACTTTGCATCAATCTCTTCGTAGTCTATTGTAGCCACTTAGTGCTTTGAAGAGGGTATGACCAGCTGTACCATGCACGTACCAAGTGAAGCAGGAATATCAGTTGAACCGCACTGCAAATACCCAGCTCCCGAGTAAAGACCAAACTCTAGACCCAGATCATGTATATACTCTCCAAGAGCTTTAGGGCCCGACGGGAATAGAGTCTCATTCCATTGAAGTCTTCCTTTGCTATCTCGGTCTCTCGAAGGCCATCCACAGTCGACGGTGACGATGCTGTAGCCGAGATCCTTGAAACCAAGATCAACCAACCCTTTGGCATTGATCTTGATGATGTCTTCAGAGGGTCTGCAGTTGTAGTGATTGTAACTATTCCATCCCATTGGCGGAGTAGGAGATTTAACGGTCTTGGCATACGCGCTGGCAAGAAGCGCGGCAAATACAAAGGAAGCCATATTGATGAAGAGACGAGAACTGTCAATACATGTTGGCCAAACCTTTTAGTGTTAACCCATCACTCTTATACGCAATCTATCCGATGAAGCGCGTATATGATCCGGTTTCTGGCCTTTGATCCTTTTGACTTTTGGGCCTGTCCTGCAGACCCAACAATAACGGAAACTTATGACACCATACTCACGATTCAATAGGTGCGGCTACCCCACGAGCTGACATACGATCAGAGCCCAACTGCTCATAGGTGCGCATCTTTACCTTGCTTTAAGGGATGCCGATCACCGACGCATGGGGTATTTAACCTGCGGGGAACCCTCCCCTGTTATTGTTTGACGTTACATCCCGAAACGGGGCGAAGAGGATCAAGATTCGAGTGTACGGAAACGGAGCTTGAGACCGAATGGAAAATGGACTGGCGGATTGTTAAGCGATCAAATCTTCATGTGTGCGTTGAACCACTGAACCATTGAGCTACACAGTACGTCTAGACTAGCTGGCCATTCCCACTGAGACTTTTAGTACATATTTTAGACCAATAAGAACATCAAGTGCCGGTTTCACAGTGTATACTTTGTTCCACCAAATATGGGAGCCATCTGACCTGGCATCTCCCTCTCAATGAGACCCTTAAACCTCCACCCAGTACAATGTCCTGGCATTAACAGAGCTGGCGCGAGATCCTTAAGATCTTTCATGCTCTGCTCTATCTTATCAGGTGACGCATCTGCGAGGTGGTAGCCGCCAACGATGGCGTAAATAGGGCTGTCATCGATGGTTTTCGCGTGCCTGGCAATGTTAATGAGGCCGGCGTGACTGCAGCCGGTGAAGATGACCAGGCCCTTGCCTGCAAAGACGTTAGATGTGGTGATTGATTGAGTGATGAGAGGGACTCGCCTTTGAGCTTGCACATGACAAACCGCTCTTCCATGATCAACTCGTCCTTGATCCATTCATTCTTGACCGGATCATATCGAACGCCCCCTGGGATGCCACCTTCATAGTCTGTATGGCGCGGAATCTCTCCAGATATGAGAAAGGCATCATCTAGAACAGTAAGCGCCTCACCCAAGACAACTGTCTTGCCACCAGCACTATCCACCTCATCCATGGCGGGGTCTGCCTCTAGCGAGATAGGTTGATCGAACATAATTCCTCTGAATGCTGGCTTATCTGGAGGAAGCGCAACAATGACCTGATCGCCATCTGACCTCCCGCTACTGGCGAGCCGAATCGCGGAGAGAAGCCCGCCAGAGTGATCTCGATGCCAATGCGAAAGAACAATAGTACCTATATCAGTCATTGGGAGCTTGAGTCTCTGGACGTTTTTCTCGAAAACATCTTCCTCGGGTCCGGCATCGAAAAGCAGCGTGCGAGACTTATCATCCTTCTTCGCTGTCTGCTAAGGGGTTAGCACGCGGTACTGGCGGTAGAGGGGACAATCCAACAATAAACAAGGACAGGCCATGAGCGCCGCAACAGATATTTCGCATTGGCATTTCCAACCGAGCTCTTCCTCGAGAGCTGGGGTCGGATACGGGACTCAATGGGACACCGGCGAAGGATTGGGCATGCTGGACCCTCGGGTTTGGGCTCGGCGAGATTTGATCAATCTCATCATTGATCAAGACATGAATGTCGAGGCTATCGACTTCAATGAGCGATGGCAGTTTTGGCGTCATACTGAGAGAAAGAGCACTGGATCTAGTATCTGGCTATCATCTTCAAAGAGGGGAGAATCGGTCTTATGAAGACTTTCTGAAGCCATCGTATCATGCCAAGTCTTTTCTGAGTCATAAAATGCGATGTTTGTGGCGTTCGGCTATTCACAGAATCCGAGATGGCATAAAGCTCAGCATCTCTCCATCATCGTAGCAGTATTTTATCAGTAGACAAGTTTTTATGATGTTCTACTATAAATATTCTAATGACCTAAGAGTGGCGGAGAACAAACAAGAGGCCGAAGGAAATGGCGATCCCTCATGCTCATGTTCTCGCTGAGTAAGACTCGGAAGGTCGTGTGATGCCGAGGCTAAAAATACCCCTCACTTACACCAAGACACCGACAGACCAATTGTGAAATGCAAAAACATCATTTCTTCAAGTTTCAGTAAGAAAGATTGATATGATGTCTCCGTCACCTCAAGATCCAGTTATTATCGGTGTCGGAGAATTCCGCCAAAAGAACTTCTCTCTCGAAAATACCTTCGAACCAGCCGAGCTTATCTTATCAGCCATCCGCGATGCTGCCAAGGATACAACAATCGATGTTATCAAACATGTAGATAGCATTTCTGTTGTTCCTCCATGGTCCTGGACGTATGATGATCTACCAAAGCACCTTGCTCAGAAACTTGGCGTTGAACCTTCACATCTTCAGCTCTCAAGCCATGGAGGTCATACGCCCGCATTGCTATGCGACGAGGCAGCTGCAAGAGTCGCGGCAGGAGAAAAAAAATTGGCTATCGTTGCAGGAGGAGAGGCTCTGGCGTCGTGTAAGTTGAGAACAGACTGAAATGAAGAGCCTTTGGCTGATGTGTGCCAGTGTTTGCGTGTCAGAAAGCCGGGTGTCTTCCTCCACCGGGATGGACTGAGATGTCTCCTGATGCAAAGTTATATGGCCCGAGTGACCCTGCACTTTTGAAAGGTAAGCAGCTTTGCTTCAAAATTCCCGTTAGAAACTGTCTGATAGGATAAAGATGTCGGTGCCTCACACTCCATCGGAATGCCAATTCAAGTATACCCTCTATACGAAAACGCATACAGAAAGCATAACCAGCAAACATTCCATGAGAATCACCATGAATCAGCAACCCTTTACGCCGAATTTGACAGAGTTGCCTGTGAACATCCAATCAGTTGGAGAGCAGGCGAAACACCACGAAACGTTGATGCTATTAAGACGATAAGCAAGCAGAACAGGATGATCTGCATGCCTTGTATGTATAGTCATCATGGACTCTGACTATCAGCTAATTCTTAAGACCCATTGTTAATGAATGCCTTTAATGGCGTAAACTTGGCGGCGGCCTGTATCATCACTTCAGCGGAGTATGCTACCAAGCTAGGGGTTCCTCAGGATAAATGGGTGTATATCACCGGCGGCGCTGGCTCGAATGATAGTTCACATTGTCAGTCGACTTCCCCCCCTCAAATGATATGATTGCTGATGTTGAGTGTAGTTTGGGAGCGAGCCAACTACTTCTCAAGCCCTGCTATCGAGTACTCCATTGACAAGGCTCTCGAATCCGCTGCGCTCACTAAGAACGAGATCGACTGCTTCGATTTCTACTCGTGGGTTGAGGAAACATTGAAGTCTGGAGTGGAACTCACATATTCTCAGGTGTTTTCCCATCGTCCCGAAACTTGCTTGTAAACATGTCGGTCTCGATGTTCAGAAGCCAGCCAAGCCTATAACTCTGCTTGGAGGCCTCACTTCCTTCGGTGGTGCAGGCAACAATTATTCTCTTCACGTAAGCTCTTATCTTCATCTAAATGATAGTCTTCTAAAGTTGTTGACAGGCAATCGCGGAGATGGCAAGAGTCATTCGAAGCCGAAAGCATCAAAACGGCCTGGTGCTTGCGAACGGCGGAGTTCTATCGTGGCAACATGCTCTTTGTTTATCGGCTCAGCCGCGGCGTGATGCCTCCACTTATGTGAAAAGACAAGTTCTTGACAATGGTGATGTATCTCAAGGCCCAGCGTTTACCTCTACAGCCCAAGGCGAAGCTGTCATCGAGGTTTGTGTCATGTCCGATCACTTGCATCTATCTAACGTGATTACAGACTTATACCGTCGACTACGATCGCAAGGGGCCCAAGCTCGGACATGTTGTTGGAAGACTGGTTGAAGATGGACAGAGATTCATTGCAAACCATGGTGATGAACATACGTTGGCGACTCTTGCGAGTACTAATGGAGAGCCGATTGGTTTGAAGGGTCATGTAAGCAGGTCTGATGGCCGCAATCTCTTCACTTTGTCAGCGTGTGCAAAGTTGTAGAGAGAAACTGCAGACTGCGATGGAGTACATAATTGACAGTAGCCTTTCGTAATCACTGACAGAAAATTGAAGCTATCACTGGCAGCTTTTCTGTTTAATTCGGTTAGTGCATGAAGTGGCCCTGTGATTCATGCTCAAGATTGGGATGGTCGGTACGGGGATAGAATAATCCGAACGTTAAATCTTCCCAAGACATCGATGACGCTGATCCTCCCATTTTGTGAATTTCCAATGCATTCATGACGTCACATTTCATTCCGTCGAAATGGCATTGGCAACACGACTGCTTCTCGTCGCCTTCGTCTGCCTCCTCTTCGCCGACCGCGTCTCAGCCTTTGGAGCAGGTGAAGTAGCAGGCACTAGTGAGTTCAATGGCTACGTCTGGCGTCATGGCGACATCGTCGAGGCCCTTCGGTACCTCCCGGCCAGTTTCGTAACGCACTACAGATTTTCAACTCTCGAGCGGCGGCAAATTTACTTTGGGAACTGGCTACGAGACTTTTCGCAAATCATCGATACTACAGGCCTCGAAAATGTTCCAGAACCGGTTCTCAGAGCTATCGTTAGCATCATGGGATTCATGGAATTTGGCTTCGCGACCGACGAGTTTGAGGTGACGCGCGAGCGCTTGGGATGTTACACTCATGTGGAGCACATTGACAACCCCAAGGGATACCCGAATAACGCCAAGGAGATTGACGAGAGGTTGAGAGGACCTTTGGACCCGCGCGAACTCGAGTTTGACCCCAAGACGGGCATGAAGAACTACATCGCAAACTCGGGCAAGGGCTGGGACACGTCTGCTGACTACGTCACGCGGGAGCTACGCGAGTGCATTCGACTTGGACGCGACAAGGATCCAAAGTCGAGGAAGGAAGCCTTCATTCATCTTGGCGCTGCGCTTCATACTCTCGAAGACTTTTCGGCGCATAGCAACTTTACGGAACTCTGCCTGCACGAACTTGGCGAGCACGACGTCTTTGCCTTTGTCGGCGAAGCCTGTCGCGTCAAGACCCCACGATGGAGAAGTCGCATGGTACCGCCCATCGTCACTGGTACTTTCGGAATGCTCGACATCTTCCACAGTATTCTTGGCGAAGCTGACGACATGGCCATCCTCCAATGCAAAGGCTCACTGGAGAATCTCGAGAATGTACGCAAGCCGACCCCCTCTTTTCACATGCCCACACTGACGACTAACAGGAACTGAACCTCGGCGAGATCGCCTTCCAACACATATTCGACCTAGTCAAAGCCGCGATCCAAGCGATTAGTAAATTAGCCTCCAAGTCGGACGACCCGATCATCCAGCAGCTCGAGACCGTCGGCGTGCTCTTCAAGAAAGCCGAAGAAGAAAAGCAAAGCTCAACCGCCGCGAGCAGCCTCGACGCCAAACAGCTTTGGCAGACCATCGAACCGATTTTCTACCTCCACGATCGAATCAAGAAATGGATACAGGAACGCACGGAGCAGAATAATGCTGACCCGCTGTCGGGGGAGTCTAGCACGCAGCTGGGCAAATACACAGACCAGCTTGTCTTCAAGTACCTGTCGCTCATGATAGAGAGCTCTATCATGCAGTTGCGCAATGCGCTCAAGGCAGCGAAAGATCGCGTTGATGCTGAGGCTGCCAAGTCGACTTCTGCCGAGGTCTATCTCGACGGTGACGGGTCTGATCCGAGCCATTCGGATATCTCAAAGGATCACTTCAGCAACGTCCTCAACCAACCTGCCGGTCTCGTCTCCTCCGTCACCACGAACTGGACAACGCAACAGGTGGTCAAATGCTGGGATGATCCCTTCCGTAACGAAGAAGAAACAATCCGCCAGATCCTCACAATCATGCATCACCCTGCCTTCCCACGGCACAAAACGCCCATCCAGAAATATATGTTCACCGCCGTCGAAGAATGGTGGAACCACAACACGGCGTCCGAAAAAGAGACTATCCGGGGTATGCTCACAAAGGAGAGTGTCCGCAACCGCCAGCACGAGAATCACACCCTCACACTCAAAGATCTTGAAGGTAAGAGGAAAGGCGTCGCCGATTTCCCTGGCTCAAGACCCAAGATCAAGGAAAGACCTGCTAAGCCATCGCCTTTGACGTGGGCTGTTGGTGAGGCGAAGAAAGACGCGAAGTGGATGTTTGGCGCCGTTAGAAGAGGCGCTGGCGACCCTATTGCGGCGGTTTGTTTCATCGGTGGGGGCTTGTATATGATGATTGTTAACATTTTCATGATGCTTCTCGGTGCGTTTGGATTGAAGGCGAAGGCGTCGAGGGTTTAGGATGTTATGTAGATGTGATACCTAGTCGATCGAGATACATGAGATACACGAAATGTACACTAGCCATTTTGCATGGAAGCTTTGATAGCCTGTCTCCTTATGCCTTTTCTATACACTGAATCACGGGCGCTGTCCCTGCTCTTGATATACTTTTGGGGTGAAACCTTCTCATTGAGCTCATAGCTTGAAGCCACCAACTCTCTTCTGCAAGATTTGAGCAGGATCATACCTTTTGCTTACCAACCTGAGAAACTCCAGCTCATCAGCTCCGTATGATTCAAATGGCTTTTGGTATGGCGCGGCATAATTGAGGTACTGAAATTTCTGCAGCAGGCCCTTTGTGCGAGCATCCTCTTCCCAAGCTGACAGAACCTCCTTGGCCTTTGCTTCAATATCCGAGTTGATAGCTGAATTAGGCCATAGCACTGAGATAAGAACAACTGTCATCGTTAGTAGATATTCATGAGATAATGCATTGGTTCTATACTGTAACCATCATGGGCTGATTCGAGGCCCAAGGCATTTGTGTTCTTGGAACTTTTAAGCATCGCTGCGACTAATGGTTCAAAGGCAATGCTCCATGTCACACCACCTTGGGGGTTGAAAGAATAGATAGTGTTGTTGAGGGTCTCAAACATATGCTGCATATGTCGTGCGGATGGCCGGAGAGTCAACGTCGCAAAAAGCCAGTTCCTATGTCTATCAGAGTCGTTCACTTGAGCTCAACATGGGAACTCACAATGGCGGTGTATCATTCTCATTAGCAAACTCTGCCAATGTAGTGACGTTCTTGACCAACTTCGTATGGGGTACAGCCGAAAGACCCTTGAAGACCTTTGGTTGGGAAACAGGCTTGGTGTATACAGCTGAAGCTGACAATGACCAAGCTTTGGAAGCTGAGCTGTAAAGAAGACTAGTGACTAAGGAAGCCGAAGGATCGTACGTAGATGAGTCGAGTAAGTCAGTAAAAGCCTGGAACACCTTGTCACTCTCAGTAATATCGTAGGAAATGCTTGTCGTGGAAATGTCGCCCTGCGGAAACGTTTCGATGTCAAAGCGCGTAATAACGCCGAAGTTGTTGCCTCCTCCTTTCAGAGCCAGGAACAAGTCTGAATTCCTTTTCTTGTTTGCACTAATTAGAGTGCCATTGGCTAGTACAACCTCATAGTTAATCACTCTGTCGCAAGCCCATCCGACTTCGGTAGTGAAGTGCGATATTCCTCCACCAAGGAGCAAGCCTCCAACGCCGACATTTCCGTTTCGACCACCCGCGACTTGAACACCTGAGCCATCGAAATGCTCATAGACATCAAGCCACTTGGCACCCGCGCCAATGCTTGCAATGGTTGATTCCTTGTTCAAAGATACGGATGAGAGAGTCGTCATGTCAATGGTCACGCCATCGTTGGAGTTGGCAGAGCCTGCTGCAGGAGCATGGCCATGGCCCTTTATTGAGAACTTGCAATCTTTGTGTGCGGTAATTATCTTCAAGGTAGCGGCAATATCGTGCTCGGTGGTAGGCTGCAAGACGCAATTCGGGTGAAGCGCAGACTCTTGTTTCGACCAGTAGCTAGTTAACGTGGCGTTGTAGCTTTTAGTATCAGGAAAGCTGATTTTATCACCAAGAATTCCCTTCAATTGGTGGCACTGGAGCTGTTAGCTATTGCATTTTATCATGTTTGCTCCCGAGGTACATACACATGTTGATGCCAACACACTGGAGGACAGCAGACCAGTAACGAAATGAGCGCCAACGACCTTCATGTCAGATAGTGAAGCATAAGAATCTGCAAGTAAAATCAAATCTGGGGTCCCCAGACTTTCTTGACTCAAGCTTGAGATCTTTTATTAATTGTCTTATTCGGGCCGACCTGATGATTTCATGGCACTAAGACGCTTTTGATGATGATATTCGCTCATAGTATGCAGTAGCACGGTTCTTCGGCATCATGAGCATGAGAAATAATTGCTATTTAGCCTAAATACAAAGTAAATAAACTAGCAAGAAGCCAAAGGCAAATCAGCCTTGATTAAAGGTATATAAACAATACAGTTACATAGTGCCCTTTCCAAGATCCTTCTACCAACAATGCCACATCGCCAATCCTTAAAGCCAATGATTCCTCTCTCAGTCCATATGATATAGTTCGGTCGATTATGTATGAAAGCTTTGTGGCGAAAGTCGAGCGAGGCGGCCTTGTCGTGATGGCTCAAAGGAATGTCTAGTGCAGGCGCTTATTTCTTGCACTTCTTCTCAATGTGGTGCCACTTTTCTCCCTTGGGGCACTTGCACTTGTGGTGCTTCTTGGTGTAGAGCTTGCCGGAGTCGTGGCACACGCACTCGCTCTTGGCGTGGTCCCAGGAAGCGTGCTTGCCGCAGTGGTGAAGAATGCTGCGATCCTCGAGATCAGCGGGCTCAGCGTCGGGGTTGGGGAGGGCGGCGACTGTGCCCATGGCGAGGAGGGCGCCGAGGAAAGCCTTGTTGAGAAGCATGATGAAGGTTTGAGTTGGTGGTTGAGAGGTTGTAATTGGATTATGTTGAAAGGAAAGATGAGAGAGTTGTATTGTGAATGATATGATAGCATGCTGGGGAGCTCATATGGTTATATACCACTTGACTGATCCGAAGCTCCCTGAGTTCACTTGAGCGTTAAGCACATATACGCTATGAATATTGAAACTTTCCTGTCTCGGATATCGGCCTCTCAGCCAAACACTAGGGTTGTACGGCTGATCGGCAATGAAGCTGACAGGGTTGTCAAAAATACATGGACCACTGTCAATGCTAGAGCTAGCTGTGCCTTTATGTCAACCCCTGTTGAAGTGGAGAAATATCCCGTCACTACCGGGCTGCCTTGCATTGTTCGTATTCGAGATTCGATACTTTTACCAATTCATAATGAAGTGCATCTTTCGCCCTGGATTACCCCAGATTTTATTGGAGCCACTCTCGGGGCTATGCTTCAGCCCGATTTACGAGAGGTCCAATCAAATTGATCAAACTTCAAGTTGCTAGACCGTTATTCCCATCGTCCTCAGAAGGTGACCGAGTGCCAATTGGTAAACACAATATTTCCTACAGCCATTGAAATATACAGGCATATACGCCTCACAAGTAAGCAAAAACGATCGCTGTGATAATATGTTTAAAGAAGCTTTACCTTAATAGTAAAGGTCCTGCCTGAAACTCAACTTCTGAATGTCAGATCACTCAATCTGGTTCATAGAAACGAAACAGTCTTACATTAGCACTCCCCAAAACAAATTGCTTTACAGTCGGAGACCCCCATGAGCTGTGAGCTAGTCAGAAGCTATGAGCTGACGCGTCTTCCGTTGGGTCCGGGCGACCGCCCTTCCGAATCCCCAAGGTTCTTTGATGCCCTCGAATCGAACCGTCCAGATCCATACAGCGCATCATGATACTTCATAGCAAAAGCGGCTAAAGCGGAGCGGATATCACTGCCGAGCGTCTCCCTTGACCAGGACTTTGGGATCATCGGCACGTTCCGAAAGTCAATGCCAAAAATAGTAGTCATCATCATGAGGCTTAGACAATGAGTTCCCCACATATAATAACTGGCTCAAGGCGGATTGCAGAACAATAGCCAATAATAATGAGAATGATGGTTCTTCGGGGCAGACGATCTAGAACAGTATTTTAATTTCCGGCTCTTGGAAAGCTTGTTTTCGGCACTCGCGCTGACCTGAAGTGCCATTCACGTGAAGAGCTCGTTACGAGCTAGATGGGGCTGACTTGATGACCTTCTTGAAACAGACCCAAGCCGAAAGCATTCGCTTCAGCTCTCTGATATCGAAAGTTGCCGCATAGTGACTCACTGGGTAGCCGAGTAGTCCGATCGAAGGTATCATTGAGCTGCTTGGTTTACAGCTTCAAACGCTGGAAGGGAGGTTTACCAAGGGAGAGGATAGCCGACAGTGGTTATGAGACCACTACTTCGGATCAGTCGGAGACTAAGAAATCAATTCCACAGATCTCACATGCTTTCCGCCTAAACCAATCGGACAAATTTAACGTGGTGGCTTGGGACTTGTGTTGTTCCTCACAAGAGAAGCGAGTGTGGGCAGGTTAGGTGAGCCGTTGACTTGGACGTGCTTGGCAAGGCCAACAGTCGGATTGCTCCTCCTCAAAAATACGACCCAGGACTGTTACAGATTGTGCTGGGTAAAGTTGACAAAGTTCTAGTCCAAAGGCTCGCTACGACGAAAAACATAGAGGATTGTAAAGCCCGACGCATTCAGCTCAATGCATATACTCAAGTCAATCGTTGAAGTCAGCAACAAGTTGTTTAAGTTTCTTTTTTTCTATTTTCTTTTTTCCAGCAAGCAATCACAATGTGCCTTTGAGCTTTGGGCGTGAAGTATCTTCCAAGTAATGATGTAGGCCCAAGGCCTATAGTGTCGGCTTTTTGCAGCAACAAAGACTGATAGAAAAGACTTGATGTTGGGAGAGCAAAGCTTCTATGCAGTGGTACATCCTTAACAAACACAAGCAAATGTAGAACTAACTTGCAGCCACCTGTAGTCAGCCGATGATACGTGTACAGCACGCCTATGCATGTACCCCTCATCCATGACATTGTTGACATCGAAACAGTTCAACACTTCTTCACCGCTTCTCATCAAACTTCACAATTCTGTACTCTCATCGTAACATTAAACCTTCAGTGACCCATCGCAATCATGACATCCTGTCCGAGGTTCAGTCGAAGGGTCTCGGAGTGCGAGTCCATTATCGCATATGAGTTTAATTCCAAGTCTCTTTACGCACAAGCACTGAACACAGCCGCTGACGCCATGTCCGTCTGTCTTCTGGATGGTTCTTTCAAGCAAATGCCCAAGAATGACCGACTCGCTGTTTACGGTGACGCCGCAGTTGCAGCCTACTTGTGCAGTCTCTGGATCAAGCGAGGACTCCCGAAACGTGAGTAGCGGGTTTCAGATCCATATTAAATTGTATGTAGCTGATGGTCAAGATTGCTGGACCACGCTCCGTCGCGACCTGATCAGTAATGACAACCTGGCTAGAGTTGGCAGGGGACACGGTCTTCACATGTGCGTCAACATGAATAGAGGAACTACTAGGGTTAATCCCGGGATGGTCGCGACGGCTGTCGAGGCTATTCTCGGTGCCGTCGAGATTGACGGCGGTCGCGATGCTCTCGTCCGGGTCATGAAGCATCTTGGTCTCACCGAGCATGCCCTTCTCCTATCGGTAAAGTTCTATCCCCTTTGCCCATATAACTTACTTGATCTTTATAGGTGCCTTCACAGCTAGCATGGGATTCCTCCATGTTCCCAACCCATGATTCATAGTTTTGCCTGGGTAACACTCTCGAGAGAAGCCTGGAGCGTGTCCTCTTACGAGACAAGGCGCGCGATGCAAGCATCATCTATCGACTCAAAAGTTTTGCTGAGATTTGCCACTTCTATGGCGCGCCCTGCCTCGCATTGGGACTCGTTCTTGACTTCTCTTGAGAAGCTATTTAGGCGAGCCTCTTGGATCTTGGATTGGGAGCCCGGAGGAATCCCGAAGTAGCTGCGGAGTAATGACAACGTGTCCTCGAAAGTCTCAATTTCCATTCACATCGGTGAAGGCAGAATCTGTAGACGAATGGTCTTTGTACCTAACTGAATCAAATTGGACGTGGCCTCACATCTTTAAGTATATATGTTGAGGTTCTAACACAACGACTTCAGGACTCAACCCGAGCATTTCGATGGAATGGCTAGTGAACCACAGTCGCGCTATAAGTCAGTATTACCCAGCGGCAGAAGAAGACGACGAAATAGCTTATAACCTACACAGGACCTGTCGTTCTACATATGAGATTTTTCATGGAGGAGATGGTTCCTAGGAAGCTGGGAGACGGAAACATGGGGAAGGATCTCATGTCGCTCATTTGGCCCCTCGAAGGAGGATTGCAGTATTAGGGATGGAATTGTGACGGAAAGTCGTTCATTCAAATTATACTAAAACCTAACAATAGAATGCCTCGAGATTTCGGCACTCTCTCAGTTCCTCCATTGTACTAACACTGCTCTACCTACTTGGAGCTCCTTGATCGCGTATGCCCAGCTGCTTGTCTCAGAAGACGCCTCAAGCTCGATCTGTTGTAGGATCTGGAGAAGTTCTTGTTCAACAAAGGTTTCGCCTTTGTTGTCGTGGAGGAGGTTGAGAACGCGGCGGGCTTCTTCGTGACGTCCTTTCCTGATGACTAAATGTGATGTTGGCATAGGGTCTGAGAGAATGAACAATATGGATACTTACGCCAACGCGGTGAGAAGGGTACAAAGAATACAGCGAACATAAGGATGAGGGGAACAGGGATTTGCATAGCCAGAGGAATTCGCCATTGAGCATCCCCAACTGCAAAAGCGCCTCCGTATCCAGCCCAATTCGCGATACAGAATCCAATAGCAGTCATCAAACCTTGAGCCAACAAGGAAACCACGCTGAGAGGGCTTGGCAACTTCAGCGATATATACCGGGACAACAGCGAGAAATTGACCACAAGCGAGACCAGCAATAAGCCGTCCTACGATCATCATGCCCACATGGACAGCACCGGCTTTCAAAGCAGCTCCGAGAATAGCAAGAAGAGAAGCAAAGGCAATGGTGTACTTGCGACTGAAGCGATCCGCAAGGTATCCGACTGTTGGGGCTCCAATGGCTTGACCGGCATTGTAGCATGATACTATGGCACCAGCGAGAGATGTGCTGGCTTGGGAGAGAGCATGCGTGCTTGGCTGGAGCAGGTTGTTGATAGAGAGGGAGGTGATGCATTATGGAACCCAGGTCGGTGGCAGTTTGGCGACTGGCTTGACCCTACAGCGCCCCCGGATCAGCCGGGATATTCGAGAACCGACTCTGTAATGGTGGCTGATACGTATCTGGTTAATGTTACGTCAGTGTTTGCCAAAGTCTGTCGGCTGTTGAGCAAGCTGGATGTGGCTGAGAGGTACGATATTGAGGTGCTACGTCTACGATCTTTGTTCCAGGACCGATGTATCACGCCTGCAGGTCACTTGATTGTGAATACTCAAACTGGTACCGCGCTGGCGATATGCTTCTCATTGTACGCGGCGGTGAGAAGGAGTCTCAAGAAGTCATCGCTGCAGCAAAGGCTTTAAAGAAGTTAGTCCGAGCCGCTCAGTTCAAGATTGGAACTGGGTTCGCAGGCACTCCACTCATCACCCACGCCCTTACACAGACTGCGCAGCCCCAATTAGCATACCAAATGCTCTATGAGAAGTCTTGCCCCAGCTATATGTACTGTCAAGATGGGCGCAACGACAGTCTGGGAACGCTGGAACAGCATGTTGCCCGATGAGAGCTTCAACCCAGGCCGCATGACAAGCTTTAATCACTATGCTTTGGGTGCTATGGCAGACTGGCTACATAGCACTGTTGGTGGTATCACACCTATGGCCTCTTCGCCTGGCTGGAAGATTTTCCGTGTGAAGCCAATCCCAGGAGGGAATCTAACTTGGGCTAAGACGAGCTTTGATGGCCCTTATGGTAGGATCGAGTGCAAGTAGACGTGGACGAGAGACACTGGCTCATTCAAGATGTCTCTACGTGTTCCGCCTAATTCATCTGCTCTTGTCACTTTGCCGTCCGAGTTGAGTGATTCATACAACGATAAGCCAATCGAGAGCAGATTGGTTGGATCGGGGCTACATCAATTTGAGTGTTGTTATGTAGCTGGATAATGGCCGCCGAAACATATCTTGATGCCCAATATGACCTGGCAGCCAGAGGACGAGGACCTGGCCTGTTAAGACAAGGATACTTTGTGTTCTTCACCCCTTGTGTTAGGGCTGAAGCCTCTTTTATCCTCTCAACCTCATCAAAGGGACAAAAATAGTTGATAGATAATAACAAACACAACTCTTTCACATGGTCAATTATATCAATGTCAGGATGGTTATTTGTCTTGTACTAGAACCCATTGTTTAATCAAGGTGATCATGGTACGTAAAATAAAGCAGGGTTGCAATAGACAGCCCCCAACAGTCTAAAATTAGCTTGTTGCCCTGCTGACGACGCCTCTGTTTCGCAATCTCATATCTGGGCGCGTATCATCACACCACTTCTCTTTCTTTCTAGGTAAAGTTACTATCAGTAAAAAGTATGGGGAACATGGACGAAAATACCCAAGACCACAACGAAAAGATTGAGCCTCGGCTCCAGGAGTCGATCAAGACGGAGAATCAGTCATCAGATGACGAAGAAGCCAGACCAACAACAAAAAAGCGCAAAAGAAAGGGCTTCTCCAACTCTCAATCGACCTCCCACTGACGCTTCGTCCACGTATCACAACAACCTAGCTTACGACGAAGAGCACGACTCTAAAGCTCCATCGTCACGAGCTACCGGCTATCAATATGACAATCACTGGCTAGACTTCAAGACTATGAACCCTAACGACGAAGACAGTCCTTGCAGCCTAGCCGAGTTCTTGATACCTTTGCTTGGGTTTCAGAAAGATAAGAAAATAATTCCATGGAGCTTGATGGTCGGTAAAGCTTCATCTTAAGGGAGTCCATCGCTGCGTACTGACCTTGACTCTAGGATAAATTAGAGGCTAACTTGGAGTTTTATCCCACACTGAGTATGCTCGACAATGACTCGTACTATAAACTCGATGCATCCGAAGCAGACAACACGAAAGGGTTATTTGACAAAGTGAACCGAATTGTCGAGGCGGCAGAAAAATGTCATTCTCACCAGTATGATGAAAACAGATGGAATAACCTTGTTTATAGACCACTCATCACAGCAACAATAGAGAATTGCAATCCGAAGGATCCTCACCATGCTCCTCAACTTATCGATGTTGCACCTTGGTAAGACTTTAGAAGCCGCAATTCCACAATCAACGTTAATTTCCTCCACATGACAGCTCCGCCGCGACAGTCGATCCAGAGTGGCATCAGAAGTCTGTCCCCAAGGGACAAGTTGATTTTGTCTTGTATGTCCCCCCTCGTGCCGGATCCACCGGAAGTAAGGCGTGCCTAGCTAGACGTAACCGTCTGGGGTCAGTCAACCATACTCAGTTCATACCCACTGCAGAGCATCCAATCGCTGCGAGCATCAAGTCCAAGAGTCAACAGGGAGGTGGAAAGGATGCTGAGCTTCAATTGGCAGCCTGTCAATCGGCGCAGTGGCATAAATGGGACAGCCGTCATGGTGATGGCATATTGGACCTTGATTTTCTGCCAGGTATTGTTATTGAAGGGCATGAGTGCAGGTTCCTCGCCACCTCGCCTGAAACACTTAAAATAGTATGCTTCGCTCCCATTTGCTAACATGACACCGTGTACTAATATCGCGACAAGAGTTTCTGGTCCAGCCATGTTCTTGGTTCCACAACCACTCCCTTGGGTGTTTTTCGGATAATGGCAGGCATTCGGGCGATAAATATGTGGATAAGAGATACTTTTTGGCCGTGGTATAAGGAGTATGAGCTTGACCTGAAGTTGGACTGCCATGACAGCATGACGGGATAGAAGGCTTTCAGTTGGAGTAGAATCACAGGAGCGAATAAGCAAGCATAAGCAGAGACATGCGCGACTATTATATATATGTACAAAGAAACTCTAAACCAGTATCCCTGAATCAGGGATCTCTCTGTTTTCAACTAGCTGCTGCAGTATACCGAGTCCAATGCGAACGAGTTGGGTCGGTGAACCCAGTCAGGTGTACAAGGGTCATCGCTATTGTTGATCCATTCACCCTGAGGGCTGCTAGCAACGAACCAAATCGTAGTCTTTCCACTCTCGGGAACAGTGAATTGGAAATTCGCGTTGATCCATCTCTTTGTCTGGGCCTCACTGGTGGGCCATCTGTTCCCGATCCTGTCGTCGTCTTGGTACACGCGGACGTATGGGACCAAGCTGCCGCCACTGTTTTGAGGGATCTCGTAGTACTCATCCCACCACCACCTATAACTGCAGTAGAACGTCGTGCCAGGGCAGGCCTCGACATCCTGGTAAATCCACATGCTCTTGTCGAAGTCGAACTGGCCAGTCTGGAGCCGATAAGACGTACCATCCGCGCCACCAGCGACGGGCCTCAGGGCGACGGGATCTTTGCCGCCGGGATTAGGATCCTCCTGCCATGGGGAGAACTTGCCGTCATCGAAACCGCCGTTGACAATGGAAGTATCGAATGAGCAGGTCGGGGCTGGGTCAATACCTGTGTCGCAGAAGCAGCGCGTCTCGTAAGTCTTGACACCAGTTTGGTCCGGGCTGAGCTGAGTGACAGTACCCATATAAAGACTACACTGTATATTTTTCTCGTACAAGAATGTCACACAGTTACTCTTCTGCTGGCAAGATGTGTAGCACTCCACAAGAGAGGAAGATGTGCCTTCACTTAAGTATCTCCAATCGTTGGAAGCGCTCCATACATATCCTCTTGCACCGCAGTTGGCGCCTTCAGGTGTTGGTCTCTCCATGTTATTAATGCAACCAGTAGCAGTCTCGGAAGCGGTGGTGGTAGTCTCTTCAGTAGTGGTGGTAGCCTCTTCTGTAGTGGTGGTAGCACCTTCAGTGGTAGCAGTAGTGTCTTCAGAAGTAGCGGTTGTCACTCCAGTAGTAGTGGCTTCTCCTGAAGTGGTGACATCTTCAGTAGTAGTAGTAGCTTCTTCGGTGGTAGTGGTAGTATCTGCGCTGGTGGCGATAACGGCTTCGCTGGTGGCATCCCTGACAAATATCTCCGGATGACCTCTTCGGACGAAGCTTATTCGGTTAACAGGGGCAGTTTCAGTGGCGGTGGCCTCGTCAGTGGTGGCCGCTTCAGTAGTGGTCGCGGGGATGTCCTCGGTGGTGTAGGTGGCAGTAAAGGGATCATTATAGACAGGAGGCTCTGGCTCGGTACACTCAGTCGAGGTAGTGGTGCCCAGGGTGGTGCCGGTTGATGAGTCACTCTGGCTGGCAGTAGTGGTAATGTCGGTTGAGAGAGCAGAACCCGTGGTAGTGGACTGCTCAGCACTGGTGGTACCAGACTCAGAGTTGCTGGTAGCGAAAGTGGTCTCGGTTGAGGATGCAGATGCAGACTCAGTGGAGATACCAGACTCAGTGGAGATACCAGACTCAGTGGTAGAACCACTTTCACTCTCGCTGACGGTGACACTGGTCTCAGTGGAGACTCCAGACGCAGTGATTGAGCCACTCTCACTAACAGTGAGAGAAGAAGAAGTCTCGGTTGAGGTGCCAGACAAGGGCTCAGTCAAGCTCGACTCCTTGGTGTGAGTCGTAGCAGAGCCTGTCACGACACTGGTCTCCGCAGTAGTCGTAACGACCGCTACGGAGCTCGAAGAGGGGCGGCATGGCCCAGCATGAACGAAGGGGCTGAGCGCCGCAGCAATAACAAACGAACGGACGAAATGGTGAGCCATCTCTGCGGTAATCGTGATTTTCCCGGTTATAAAAAACGCGACAATCTGGAAAAACAGAGTTTGGGGGGAAATCTGGGTTTAATCTTCCTCTCCCCCTGGTAAATTCTGCCACGAGGACCTCGTGTTGGGCTTCGCTGCCATTATTTAGTGTAGATCCTTTTGAAACTATTGATAACTAGTCTTCCCAAACAATCTCAAGCGCCTCGTTAGTTAAGTGTTTTTAGAAAGATTTTATCGATAGCGCCAGCGCGATTCGAGCTGACGCCGTTAGTTTTACAGGGGCTGCCAGGGGCTGTCAGGGGCGGCGCCACGATTATTGGCTCTTGGGGCTCAACTTTTGGCGAGGGAAATTAGTGGCGTCATCGCTAGTGGAAAACGCAACCAACATCTTATTCCCCCTACCCTGGATCGACATTTTGTATTCAGGGCATTTATAGGTCATTGAAGCTACAGGTTTAATTATTGCTTTAAACACAGAAGTCCTGATTTATAGTTATTATTTACCATGTTGAGGCCGGGTATTAAACCACGTTAGTAGTTTATATTGCAGTCTGCCAAGGTGACGAAATGCTGTTGCTGTTTGGTGTGCAGCATGTGAACAAAGCTTACTTTGCTCCTGCATGATTCATGTGCTCACTGCAGCGCATGAGCGCTTTATAAGGCAACATTAAGTGGCTGTTTTAAGAATAAAGTTCCCGCAAAGCCGTGCTAATTCCACGCGATTTATTAGTCACTACTTTAAGCATCGCATTTCCATTCCGCATTCGACTCTATTAATCAATCGTGGTGCCTGGTCACGAAATTTGACCAATTCAATACGTACTCAAGCCTCCTTCTTTGATGTGCACATCATGCTTCTAATGCTATTCTTGGGATAGTCAAGCTTTACCAAGCACGAGATGTCTAAATATCAAGACGCAGCCAATCGCACGATTTACATCCATACGTGAGCAGTCTATTCGGTAATACCCGTGGCTCTGGCTTCAATTATCTTAGAAAGTCCATATTCGAGCCACATAACAAAGCCCATTGGAGGGACATTGATCAAAGAGCCGAACTCTTACAAACCTTCAACAGTGGAGACCTCCGACACGACATATCGATTCATTCTTCAAAGATACGGTGAGCATCAGATCATGAACTTGACCCATCTTCACGTCCTTCCTCTTTGAAACTATGCAAAGTTTGTCTAGCACCTCTCTAAACTTGATTTACGCGCTCTCCAATCAAAAGTACCTTCCAAAAGTGATCTACCTGAGCTCTAGATCAGGGTATCTATTCGCAGAGATCTACAAGCTGAACTAGTAAACAACAGCGGTAGAATATCCCGCATCATTCGAGAAGGCCTTAGTATTAGACTTAGTAGGATCGACAGAAAAGATAAGACGGAGATAGTGCTATGTTTGGAAGGTAGGGGATGGAATAGGATGCAACAGGTATTGGCAGAAGCGATGTAATAGGTGCATTGGAGACAGCAAGTGACATCCTGCCCACAGAGGTGTATCCTATGCGGGTTGATGCATCGTGCGTTATCGCAGGGCTGCTATTGCGTGGTGGTTGCTACAAAAGTTCTATGTGGTTTCCAGTTTTAGAATATTGGGCCATTGTGATTGATGGCGCATGATCGAATTATAGCAGTGAACCCCGCCCAGAGTAGTAGTGCAGATGCGCTTTGATTCTTGGCGATTCCCCGGGCTAAATAACTCCGGTTGGTCTATGGAATGCTGACGCGATGATCCTTCGGCATTAATCGTAGATCTTGTTGGAGGGGATAAGCCGGTCAAAGACACGCTGTAGATCAACTCTTTGATGACTCTCGCCAGCTTTATAATTACATTCATCTTGACGCTCTTTTTCGTCCAGTGTTTAACTTTCGTCCTATTTATCCGTCATATCCACAGCGTTATTGGCGATAGAGTTATCGACTTTCCTCATCCGGATGCTGACCCCTGCTGCCAAGGGCCTTATATGCCGATCACTCTCACGGGAGCATGATAAGGTTATTGCTTCTTCCAAATGCCGAACTAGACTACGGAACAACGGAGTTTAGTACCAGAAAGGCAGGTCCGCCTATTCGCAAACTCCGAAGATACAACCAAGAAAGCTTATCGCGGGATAGTAACCAGAGAGGCAGGTAAGAAAGCACAACAACATCCATAGCTATGTTGATTCTCGAATATAAAAGGATGAGGATGGACTATTCGAAGTAGTCTATCATCAACCACTCTTCACTCTTCAACTCTCTTCTCTTGGATATCTATCTATCTCTTCACCATGGTCAAGTTCGCTTCCGTCGTTGCACTTGTTGCTCCTCTGGCTGCTGCCGCTCCTCAGGAGATCCCCAACATCGTTGGTGGCACTTCTGCCAGCGCTGGCGAGTTCCCCTTCATCGTGAGCATTAGCCGCAACGGTGGCCCTTGGTGCGGAGGTTCTCTCCTCAACGCCAACACCGTCTTGACTGCTGCCCACTGCGTCTCCGGATACGCCCAGAGCGGTTTCCAGATCCGTGCTGGCAGTCTGGTGAGTCTTCTATAATTTGGGGGATAGGAACGGCCTCGCTAACCTCTTTGACAGTCTCGCACTTCTGGTGGTGTTACCTCGTCGCTCTCCTCCGTCAGAGTTCACCCCAGCTACAGCGGAAACAACAACGATCTTGCTATTCTGAAGCTCTCTACTTCCATCTCCGCCGGTGGAAACATTGGCTATGCTCGCCTGGCTGCTGCCGGCTCTGACCCTGTCGCTGGATCTTCTGCCACAGTTGCTGGCTGGTAAGTCGTTCTCTGATATCTGAGATACTATATGCTAACTCCCGGCCAGGGGTGCTACCTCCGAGGGCGGCAGCTCTACTCCCGTCAACCTTCTGAAGGTTACTGTCCCCATCGTCTCTCGTGCTACCTGCCGATCTCAGTACGGCACCTCCGCCATCACCAACCAGATGTTCTGTGCTGGTGTTTCTTCTGGTGGCAAGGACTCTTGCCAGGGTGACAGCGGTGGCCCCATCGTCGACAGCTCCAACACTCTTATCGGTGCTGTCTCTTGGGGTAACGGATGTGCCCGACCCAACTACGCCGGAGTCTATGCCAGCGTTGGTGCTCTCCGATCTTTCATCGACACCTACGCTTAAATGCCTCGGTGGGAGCGCAGAGATGTTCCTTGGATATTCTCTAGCTTGAGTCTTGGATACGAAACCTGTTTGAGAAATAGGTTTCAACGAGTTAAGAAGATATGAGTTGGTTTTGGTTGGATCTTAGTCCTGGTTGCTCGTAATACAGCAATCTAGATAGCCCAAGTTGAATATGAAATTTGATGGAAATATTCGTTTCGATAAGAGCAAAGTGAAATGTCTAGCAGGACGAATAGGAGATCAAGGCTGTTATGTTACCCGACCTATCTCCCTTGATGCTAGTCTGCGATTCATGTGCAGCGATTCAGAGTGAATGATTGACTTGGAAACCTTGAATCTATGAATTGTTATTGACATGAATATCATTTAATCACTACCTATGTTGGCAGCCCAAAGTTTTACACTATGGCTAGCAATCAGTCAAGTATCTGCGTATGAAGGTTTGTTAACCCGGGGCGGTATCAGAGTTGAATATTTAAAGAATGATGTGAGATAATCAAATTTCACATGATAAAGAAAAGGGAAAAGAAGTTGTGCAT
>JABFAI010000376.1:0-53946 GCA_013266175.1 Fusarium gaditjirri
GTAGTAAAGCTTTATTTAGTTAGTATTATTAATAACTACTTTAAATGTACTTTAAACCTAATTATACATAAGCTAGTTAGAGAGCCTTACTTACTCTTTAGCTAGCTGTTATTTGGTGATACTCTCTCGTTTACTATAGGAGGACTTACTATAACAGCCTACAAATTCTTTTGCTCATTCAACTGATACGAACTAGACGAAAACCCCACGGCGATGATATGAAAAATAAGTAGCATCACCGCCACAACGCCAACAGATCCATGCAAGTGGCGAACGGCAAGCCAGCTTAGTCCCAGAGAGTTAGTGAGCAGGTCTAAATGCATCACTGTACTATGTAAGACTAGGTTTATAAGCGTGAGGTTTCTAGCCCGAAGTTCAGACACTAAAAGTGAAGGCGATTGGAACCAGAGGCAGAAAGCGTTGCCGGCCATCCAGAATAGCGTGGTTGCGTTGGCTCTCACTCTCCACGCATGGATGACGTTGCTTTCGGGGTTTACGAGCGGGGAAAAGTAGATCAAGCTAGTCAATTTAGGCTTACTCTTTAATGTCTCTGTTCCTCCTCCTGCATCTTATGTATCTTATTCTATAGATCCTGGACGATTTCCAATTATCTAACTGCTTGCTGCTCTAACTGTATGCTTTGGGTTTCTATATCGGGCGCTTCCCTTTTGTTCCTCCGTGATTGGGAGCTTGAGCTGCGTTTAGAAAGTATCTCCATTTTATCTCTTACCTAGTTAGCTTGTTGCTGTAGGTCCTGAGCTGCTTGCCCCTTTTCAGTCGTATCCTTGATTATAATTTAAAGTTCTTGTTTGAACTTTTTGTGAGTTTTATTGTTTATTGGTCTCAGATGATATTAATTCTTCAGGAATTAGTTATATATTGTCTAAAGAAGTTGCGGTATGGATCAACTGACTAATTTATTTAGTCTAGATAATTTAGGATCGTTAAGAGTTAATCTTGTGTAAATTGATGTGTTAGGGAGCTACATAAGGTCACTGGTGGAAGCACTCTCCTGAGTGGAAAGCACAGTAGCTAACCTGAATAAAATAGGAAATGCTTAACCTAGTGGCCTAAAACAATTCCATTCTATGGAGCTCTAGGCCATATGAACGGTAGTTAACCATCTCTGTGTGAGAAAGGCTGAATACATCCAGTTACTACTCGGGCTTCGTCAAATACCCCTTCAGAGCATCATCCAACGTCCTACTTTCCCTCAATGGAACTGCACTACCCTTCTTCGTTAACCCAATTTTATTGTGCCAAACAACCTTCATCCCAGCATTTGTGGCACCCTCAACATCTCCTGCACTTCCAGCAACGAAAAGAATATCCTCAGCCTCAACCCCTAACTTGGACAGAATACTATGATATGCTTCCTTAACAGGTTTGTAAAACCCACTCTCCTCAGCCGTAACAGCAGCATCAAAAGTAAATGGCGTTTCAAAACCAGCACTGGCCTGCTCCTCCACACCACGAATAGCGATGTATCCCGAGTGCTTAGAGCAATTGGTAATAACACCGAGTTTGTAGTCCTGCGCTTTTAGACCTTGGAGAACAGAGGGGACTTCATCCCACGCTTTGATGCTAGACCAGTTCTTGAGGAGCGCTTCAGGAGCTGATGGCGGTAGACCGACTTCAGTGGCAGCTTGTCTGACGAGGTCGTCGTAGGGCTTGTAAGAGCCGGTGCCAAAGGTGATTTCGAGATAGCGCTGACGCCAGCGGCCGCCTTCCTGGTGGGTTTTGGATGGAGTTGATGCGTCCCATAGATCCCAGGAGTTTAGGAGGCCGGTGAGGAGGTCGAAGACAATGGCTTTGGGTTGCCAGCTATCGTCAGTAGGGGTTGTCATTTTAGGGAGTCTAATGTGATACTGTGGCGGTAAATAGATGTCTTGCAGAGGGGAAGGGTGTTTTCTGAGTGGTAAGAGACATTTATTGCAAGGCGAAGGATCATGCCCCCCCGCCTGCTTAAGGGCGTACTTGACATCTTGTTGATATTAGAAGCGATCTGTCAAGTACTTACCCCAGTTTTTAGTTAATGCCTAAGACTACCATAATTCACGATCGGCCAGTCAGTAACATTGGCCGAAGCTCGGCAAAGGAGGCCGGATCGTTTCCATCACTATCCCGAATCATACAAACTCCGACCACGATCCCCAAATTTTACAATTTCGGTCTAACACTAGACTGCAAATGCATTATCTTCTTCGCAAGTTCGGCCACTTCACTCGCAACACCCCAAGACAATTCGAATCCCCGTCCCCCAGCGCCATAGGCATGGACTACATGTTTGACACCCCATGTAGTACCTTTAGCTTCAGTCTCGACTCTCATACCACCCTCGCGGGCTGGTCTTCGTCCAACAACATCTTTAATAACCTTTATCGCCTCAGGTGTCTGTTTCTTGCCGCATGCCTGTGGTATGATCGACTGGGCAGCTTTCAGCAGCTGACTGCGTGTTTCTTGAGATGGCTCGAGCTGCCAGTTTCCCACGTCTTTAGTACCGCCGATGACTGTTCCTCCATTGAAAGAGCGAGGAATGATAAAACTCCACGTGCCATCTTTCTTTTGAGCTGTAATTGTTTTGTCAGCAGCGGTGAGGTTAGTTAACACTGTCTGGCCTGATCTTTTGTCAGTCGTCATGCCTTGTGTTATTGAGTTCTTCCTCTTCTCGTACCTCTGATGGGGAAGCACTTCTTATCCCCAAAACCCATTCCACTAGCATTAATGACTAGTTTGACATTAGGTGCCAGGATGAAAGCCTCCCATTCACTCTTCAGATCTCTCTGCAGCGTCTTTCCACCTTGAATGATAAACTTGCGCAGCAAACTAGCGGTGTACAACGGGGCATGAATGCAATACGTTTCGTACTCAAACCCCAACTTTGCACCTTCGGGTAGCTCATGTGCTTCATGTTTCCGATATCCGGGCAGTCCAGTCTCATTCGCGAAGCTCTGGGCATCTTGCTTCAAGTATTCGGGTGACGGGTCCTCAAGATACTCAATACCCGGAAGACGTCTGATCCCAACCCAAGGTTCGCTCTGTTGATGTTTTTCAAGCTCAGCGACAGTGTGTCTCACCCACTTAGCTTCCCGACGCAGCTGTGGCGTTGAAGCCGGGATGGGTCGGATGTGAGCACCAGCCCACATAGAAGCATAGTCTGCGGAGTGAATTGTTGGTGCGCCGGGAATTGAAGTTGGCCATTCTTTTGCGACGAGCAGAACCGATGTTGATGGTGAGTCGGCGGTTAGTTGCTGGATCTTGAGGGCGCTGGTAAGGCCGATGATGCCAGCACTGGGACGTTTTAGTTGACTGGGGATCCAGGGAGATTAAATAGTGAACACATACCCAATGACCACAATCGTGGACTCGTTTAGATCAGATGGGCCAAGAGATGACATTTTGTCCAGGTGTGGAGGTGTGAGGAGAAGGAGGGACAGCTTGGTGAGTTGATAGATGAGAAAGAGGTTGCGCGGTTGGCTAACATGAGGTGTCTCCACAAAAAAGACTCCAAATGTCAGACAAGTCAGTTGAGCTCAAGACAAAGACATTTGATGTAGACACAAGCGACGGAAAATTCAGTATCACACTGTAGCGTGCGTCTATTTATACCGCCATTGAAGTGGCCTATGTATCTCGGTCCTTTCCGCACGATGTCAAAAGAATGGCGGCTATCAGTCAATTGGCCGGCCGACATCGGCTACGGAACTCGTGGATTGGGTAACTATTATATTCCATACGATAAGTGGCGTAAAGACAGAATAATTACATACTCAAAAATGGAGCATTCTAGCGTTCAATTCTTTAAATTCGGAAGTGATTGTATATCTATGCCCAGACGTGGGTATGGCAAAAAGTGAGGTCCTACCCGGGTTCGAACCGGGGTCTTCGGAAGGCTTTTGAAGGTATCAAAATCCGACGTCATTACCACTAAACTATAGGACCGTTAGCGATGACTAATCGCAAGAATTTTAACTCTATCAGTAGTGGATGAAGACAGAGGCTAGAGATCATTACAACATACCCTATAGGTATTAGTTAAAACAGACTTTTAATTAATATAAGATAGTAATATTTATATAAGTATTAATAGTACATTATTTACTTTAATTTTATTAATACTTTTAGCTTTATTACCTAATAAAGTGGTTTAGTATTAGTTAAGTGTAACTTGGGTATTAAGTTAAGAGTTGTAGTTGAAATGCTTATTAAGAAATCTCTAGTCAACATGTGGCTAAAGCTTGCTAGATTTTGAACAACTGCAAGCCATCTTACAGACCATATTGCTTTTCTTGCAGGGTACACGTAGTAGGCGCGGTGCTTATTTTCATCAGTTATCTGTTTTCGCAAAAGTGGCTGGCCAGGGTTCTCAATCTATAACTGACCGGGGACATCCGACGCGGCGCAAGGTGGATCAAGTACGCAAGTGGCGCGGTGACGGTGATGCACCTGGTCATGACCGGTGAGTAATCATAACTAATAAATGAATGTTTCAACGACATGTTTTTATAAGCATCAATTAAGTCAATAATGAGTAGTGACTTGTGTAAAAATTTTCTTACGAGATTATCCTAAGATAGGCAATTGCATTCACCTGGAGAGAACCCTGCAAATGAGAAATGTTTGCTATGGACAGTAACGTTGCTGACGATACAAGACTGAGGTGAAGAACCAATGACGGACATAGCGAAAATGCTGAGGCTCGTTTAGTCGATCTAGCCCGTTAGCTGACAGACGCATGACATGGTCTGTATCAGCATGGCATGTTCTGGGAGGCGACAATTGAGCAAAAAAAGAATAAGCAACCGTTCATTGGTCCTTTTCCATGAGTCAGCTTGGGCCAGCCAATCATGACGATTGCGATTACCAGCTCTCAGGTCCGCACCTGTGAAGCTTTAGTCGAAGTGGGCCAAACTGTTTGAAAGGCATCAAGTACAAATAAGACCAAGAGCCGCTTCCAAGATTCAGTATCTCAAACAAGCATCTCACAATCCAACCACTTCTTCTTACATTCAACCACTCTCCACAACAACTCAATAACACTTTCAACCGTCAAAATGGTCGTCAACACTCCCGCTACCTGCTGCCGCTCCGGCGACAACGTCGAGTGCGCCTGTGGTACGTGACATCATCCCTCCCACCATCCGCAACCCTTCTAACAATCACCACAGCTCAAAAGGCCACATGCTCTTGCGGTCAAAAGTCCGCTCTCCAATGCACATGCTCCAAAGCCGCGTCCGAAAACACCGTCAACGGCCCTCGATGCTCATGCCGCGCTCGTCCCGCCGGTGAATGCACATGCGACCGCGCTGCTACCGAGAACGTTACACCAAGTGGTTCAACCTGCGCTTGCGGGTCTCGCCCTGCTGGTATGTGGCGTTTGTGTTCCTGTGACGACAGCTTGCTAACTGTGGGGATTTAGGTGGCTGCACTTGCGAGAAGGCTGCTGATGGTGGCTTTAACCCTGCCAACGAGATCGACTTTACTACCAAGAAATAAACTTACTACAACGGCGACAATGAATACGGTTTAGTGGGGAGAAAACAAAACATTGCATTTAATGGCGTTGGGGAACGGTTATGGTACTGGTTGGGTGGCGAGGTGATAGATACCTGAGACACGGAATACAGAAATGAATAATATTTACGATATCAATCTACGAACGGAAACGTGTAATTGTGTGATATAAACTGAGATTCAGAGCATCTGTGCTACAATGTGTTCGCGAACTAGACGAAACGGGATGTTTTGGCCGCTAAGCAAACGCGTCGAGGGGAGGTTCGATTGTTCATGCTGAGAACGCGCAGTCCAAACCAAGATTCTGTGTCAGATCAGATGTCAATTGTGCCATCTTTAACATCAGACGACAATAAAGTTGTGACGTATAATTGGCCTACTATTGCAGCGTCTGTGCTCACACAATGGAACGTTCATTTCATCAATAAGCCAGCAGTGAATCGCGTATCTGCAGATAAGATGAAGGATTACAGAGCTCTCCATTCACCGCCCTTGAAAGCTCTGCTGGTCTGGCTCGTAACTGGGAGATTTGTCCGGCAGAAAAACAACTAGCGCAATTGGAACCGGCTGACAGCTCCGGGCGGTGACACCCAATCCAGGCATCACCCCCTGTCCAGCCCGCAAATGATCACTGCCCCCAGCGCGGTCAGATCAGCTTTTTTTTCAGGTCCCTATTGCCCATCAAACGGTAAAAAATCCACCCACTTTCTTTATTGTCGCGCTCTTCCCAAGCTTGATCTTATCATCAACACCATCACTTCATCAAGTTTGACAACTTTTATCTCCTCAATCGAGCTACTTTTTCGAGCAATTTACAGCTGTCGCGCGTCACACCCAACAAATCATCACGTCACAAATCCTACGCGATGGCGCCACGAGCCAAAGCAGCTGCGGCTACCAAGACCGCAGCGCCCAAGAAGGCCACCACAGCTGCCGCTGCTAAGAAGGAGACCAAGACCACAAAAGCTGCTTCCAAGAAGGCTGAGCCTGCTGTCACGAATGGCGCTACCAAGAAGCGCAAGGCTATCGAGGAAGAGTCTGAACCAGAGCAGGAGGAGGATCGCAAGACAAAGAAGTCCAAGACCACAGAACGCGTCGTAAAGCCCGCTGTCAAGCCCGCTCCAAAGACCAAAGCCGCTGCTACAAAGGCCAAGACAACGACACGAGCAAAGACAGAAGAGGCGGAGGAGAAGCCTGCTGCCAAGAAGCCCGGCCGTCCTGCTGGATCAAAGGGCGAGCACAAGAAGTCCGAGTTTCCTGCGATCGGAAAGAAGCTCAACGACGCGCCTACTCAGATCCTCGATGTCTACGTCTTTGGCGAAGGTTCCTCCGGTGAGCTTGGTCTCGGAAGCAAGCGCGTCAACAACAAGAAGCCAATCGACGTCAAGCGTCCCCGACTCAACGATAACCTCTCTGCCGCCAACGTCGGCGTTGTCCAGATCTCCTGCGGTGGCATGCACGCTGTCGCGTTGACGCACGATAACAAGATCTTGACATGGGGTGTTAATGATCAAGGCGCGCTTGGTAGAGATACAAACTGGGATGGCGGTCTTCGCGACATGGACAAGTCAGAAGACTCTGACTCGGAGGATGAGGACGATACTGGTATTAACCCCATGGAGAGCACGCCGACAGCTGTTTCCGACGAGTTTTTCGCTCCCGGCACCAAGTTCGTCCAGGTTGTCGCGAGTGACAGCGCCAGTTTCGCCCTTACAGAAGATGGTCGAGTCTACGGCTGGGGAACCTTCCGATCCAGCGACGGCATCCTCGGCTTCTCAGAGACCGTCAAGGTCCAGTCCACTCCCCTTATGATCCGCGATCTCAAGAACATCAAGGCCCTCGCTGCCGGTTCCAACCACATTCTCGCCCTCGACCACAAGGGCAACGTCGTCGCCTGGGGCTGCGGCCAGCAGAACCAGCTCGGCCGACGTATCATCGAGCGCAACAAGATGTCCTCCCTCGTTCCCCAGGGTGTTGGTCTGCCTCGCGGCAAGATTGCCAAGATCGCTTGCGGTTCTTATCACAGCTTTGCCATTGACAAGAGCGGTCAGGTTTATGGCTGGGGTCTCAACAACTTTGGCGAGATCGGTGTGGAGTCGAATGCTGGCGAGGACGATGCTGTTATCCTTCGACCTGCTAAGCTTACATATCTCGATGATTATAACATTACCGAAATCGATGGCGGTGAGCACCACTCACTTGCTTGCTCCGACAAGGGCGATCTCTTGACCTGGGGCCGTGTCGATGGTTACCAAGTCGGCTTCGAGTTTGACAAGCTGTCCGAGGACAACACCATCTACGACGAGCGAGGCAACGCTCGCATTCTCTTCAAGCCTACTATCCAGCCTGGTAAGTATCTCATAATCCCTCACTTAAGTCACCCGCTAACCAACTTGCAGACGCCAAGGACATCGTCACTGTCGCCGCTGGCACAGACAACAACTTCGCCATCGCCTCGGACGGTAAGGCCTACTCCTGGGGCTTCTCCAGCAACTACCAGACCGGTCAAGGCACAATCGACGATATCCACACTCCCACTCTGATTGACAACACCGCCATCCGTGGTAAGAAGATCATCGGAGCCGGCGCAGGCGGTCAATACTCTGTACTCTTCGGCATCGCTGACGATGCCCCCACAAACGGCGTCAAGACCAATGGCGCTTAGACCTGACACGAGGAATGAATTGACGGAGGAACCTGGGATTTTCCATATCAGCCCTATTTTTAATTACGCTGCTGAGGGCGGCTTTCCAATACTTGTACTTTAACGCCGGCGGATGCATGATGAATCGGATGGGCGGATTCTGAGTGCGGTCTAAAAAAACAACGTTGTTCATGATCAAGGAGGATGCATTTTGTTCTAATGCCTTTGCATGCTGGTTTGTGGTATATAGATGGTTACGATGTCTTTGCATATCTGAAAATTGCTTTTTAAGACTCAACGCTAACCTGAACCTTCTGTCTCTGCTTCTTTTTAATCGTGACATACAAAAATAATTATTCTAGTACAAGGGAGCATGCCCCAGTTTGTGTAACTTGCGTCTCCCCATCTGAACGCTTACCATCCCTCCATCGTATTTTCGCCATGTGGGCGTTATCATGTACAGCCTTGAGTTTCTGCGTGCAGAAACTCTCATCTTGTCGGTGCAACGTGTCGTTGCTTGTTTTATGCGTTGAGCTTAGCAGCAGCGTTGGAGAACGTTCCACTTCCTCGGCTGCTGAAAATACCCATGATGCCGAATCCAACATAGAACAGCGCAAGGGGATACGCAACCAGTCCTCGCATGCGCTTCATCTGTCCCACCACGCAGAACATCCCGCTCGCGCTATAAGTACACCAGAGAATAGCAGCCGTGGTCGCGACGATGCCTACGGGTGTGTCCATCCTCATCACGATGCCGAACAAGCTCGTCGCCACGAGCGGTAGTAGGCAGTATCCGAGTACGCTCGCGCTGCGGGGGTACGTCAGCGTTGCGGAGAAGTGGCCGCCCTGCTGGCCGTCGTGCTGTTGCTGAGGCGCGGATGGATCGCTGCTGTATTGGGGATAGCTGTTGACTTGGGGTTCGCTGGCGTCGGAGGGCGACATGAGGGAGAGGATGAGATGGAGGGATATGGAGCCGAGGGCGGCGAGGCCGTAGATGTAGCCGAAGTGGACTTGGCCTGAGAAGAGGAGGATGAAGCCGAAGAGGAGGAAGAAGATAAGGGGGCCCGCGAGGTCGGAGTCGTCCATGATGTGCGAGTCGATACGTCGGAAGGGATTCAGCACGGCGAGCGTCTGGAACACGTCAGCGTCACCACCCAATCAATTCGGGCAAACAACATACCTTTGCCTGGATATGTCCAAAGTTAACGCCCAGCTCCTCCAACAAAGGCGGTTCACCGTCATACCCCTCCGACGAGAAAGCCGCAACCCAACCGGTCCTCAACCCGCCCTGCTCGCCCATCCTGCCACTGACGCCCTGCGCACCAAAAGCGGGAGCCGCAAAGTTCTGCGCTGGAGCCCCGACGCCATAGCCGCCCTGGTTGCCGTACCCGTAGCCAGCGGCTGCTGCTTGCTGGGGTGTTGAGGAGCCCGGGTTCGTGTACTGGGAGGGGAAGAACTGCAGATTCTGCGCGGCGTTGGGGCCGCCGGCGGCGGGATACTGCGGTTGTTGCGATGAGTAGTAGTTTGACATTGCGATGGTGTTGCGGAGGGAAGGGAGGGTTGAGAGTGAGGTGGTTGTAGGGAGGTTTTGGGACAGGCGGTCTTGAGGACAGTTTGGAGGTGAGAGCTGGGATGAGGCTGGTGCTTGACGTGGGAGCCTGATGTGGCGGTGCAACATTTAGCCACAAATTCAGCCGGTACCCAAAGTTTTTGGAGAAAACGTACCAAGAGTCTAAGTACCTACAATTCTGCCACATCGAAGAAGCCAGAGTTTATATGTTGCTGCTTAGAATATCGGCATATTATGAAAACTGATATCTTTGAAAGTAGTACGTGTGTTGGAGGTTAGTTCATAGAAAGCTTTAGTCAAGTTTAAGATGATACTGATACCTTATATTTGTTCCTCGAACCTGGGAACCTAAGGCGGTAAGTAAGAATTGCCTAATCTGGTGTTGGGTGAGGCTTCATCGGCAAGCTCATTCAGGACATGTATATCATGGTCAGCGGCAAGACAGCCACAGTGCAGTTCCAAGTCCAAGTTGTATTTTATTTCATGTCAAATGGCGTGGTAATCGAAAACATCAAGTCGTTGAGTTACTCAAACACCTCCCGATTATTTTCTCAATCCCTACTCCTGTCTCTCTGTCAAGTCATTTTGGTCTCGCGGTAATGTTCTTGCTGATGCAAGTGGATACCGGAATTAATATCCTTATGGAAAAAGAAAGGAAGGGCATTCGGCAACATCAAGACAAGAGTCGCAATGGAATGCCCGCACGTTGATCAGGTTATTCGACTACAATGGGGGCAGATCGCCAAGTTAAGTAGGTCAAGGCAGTGAATGATTGGTGTTATGAAATGAATCTAAACCGCCTTATTCGTTTATCGGCTATCCCAGTGCACGGGTCAGCCAAAGGGTAATTTTCTTTCTTCCCTATTGAATGGCAACAGTTTTTCGATGGAAGCTTCCAAGCTCTATGTGTCTGTGCCATTTTGTATTTCGTGCATCGGAGTTAGAATCACGCGCAGCAAGTCGCCAAGAAGATCTGTTTCCCCGGCTTGGGGCTTATTATTTCCACGATCCCGGTAGCGGTAGGGCTGCAGGGGGCGGAACTGCGTAAGACATCGTGGGAAATGCATTAGTGAACTCTATTAGGCGCATGGTGGCATCGCGGAAACGCTAGCAGTCTGTGGGGGCACCAAACGACTGACTTCACGCTTTGGCGAAAGTCACTGATCTGCAGCCAAATTCAATGGCAAAAGGTCCGCTTAAGTATTTTGCGTGCTTAGGATGTTGTTTTAGTGCGATTGAGCCGCCGATTCGCACGCTACAGTCACAGACTCATGGAGGCATCGCAGCGGGTCTGTGAGGATCTGTGAGGATCTGTGAGTGATGTAAGCACCAACTACCTGAATCTCAGGGGGCTAGTCTCGCAAAAGGAGATGCCCCTGATACCAGTAGTTCAAGCAGACATGTGGCTTCATTAACCGTGGGAAGGGTTACTGCCTACAGGGAACAGCTTCCAATTAAAACCTTCGTATCTTAGGTACTTCTAGTGCAATACAGCAATATGCCATGCGGTCTATTCTCAAGAGCAACACAGTGCTGGCGGACAACATATATTATCAGCACGGTATCGACTGACTTCATTTGCCTCAGGGTCCAGAGGCTATTGTCGCGCGTCGATAGCTGCTTTTCATTTGCTTTCACTCAGCCCGTGAAACCTGTTTGCTTCAGTAACCGTGCCGTTCAAACGAAACAACGGCACCAGATGTGCGGGACAGAGATATCAGCCGGCTAATTGAGATTAGGTGCTGTAATTCCCAAGCTTCCGTCCCGGCCTGCGTCGTTGGCGTAAAGCTACCGTATGACTTGTTTGAGCCAGGATAAAGGCTAAAGATATTTACCTGCCCATCGGGCGCACCGGCAACTCCGACATCTGTCACTGCCAGATTCTTGCGACCGCCACAACGGTTGCAATTCAACGTGCCTTGCTAGACCTTAAGCTTAGTTCCGTGCCTTGCCTCTGAGATCGGGAGCTGTGCTACTGTACAGCTGAATCCCAGCACCCCTGTCACATATGCCGGCAATCAAACGGATGACGTATTGGCAGTGCCACACCTCTTCGCAACAGAGCTAGGGCTGACTCTGGGACAAAACGCGACCGTTTCTTTGGCTCTCCCAATGTCTCTTGCAGTCGGGAGGCCGCTGTCGGGGTTTTCCGGTTCAGAAAAAGCCGACACTAGTTAAATCCGCTGGCTGCTATTGACCGTTTGATGTCCACAAACATGCCAACTCCTTTCGCTGGGGAGCAGAACAGGTGCATATGTACTCCTGAGAGCCCAGCGTGACGGGAGTACCTGTTGCGCAAACTGGTCGAAGCTCAACCGAGCAACTTTGAGAAGCAGCATCAGCCTTCTGTGCCAAAGACTTGCCCAATCGGACTAGAAAACTACCTGGCTAACAAATGAGAGGAGCAAACCTATCCATCAAGCTCTATCAGATAACCTGGTCGCTCTTCAGAGTGAGACCAGAATCGCTGCGGAGTAAGAGCCATGATCCCTGCAACTCAGCAGTGGCTTGATTGTCACTCATGTTAGGTCCGAAAATTTACGGCCAAACTGTGCAGCTTCTGTGAACGCGGCTTGCCAGTTAAGCAAGTTACTAGGGTATCTGATCAGCCAAAAGTGTGCGGCTGGCTGGGCCCAAGCCGCGCATCCTCACCATAACCAAAATTAAATCATGGGGGCGGCCAAAGCGGGAATAAGCAATCTGCGACGGATAATGCGCTCTCGGCAGAAGCGTTGGATCAATTGACAATTACCGAACCGGCCAACATGCCGAATGACAACGGCGATGAGCTTATCTCTATTATCCCCCAAGACTGGTACTAGATCAAGTGTTATGATACCGATCAACCACAGCTTTGAGACCCCAGAAGCAAGAATACTTCTGCCGATGATCGCTGTTTCGCCCATCGCATGCGATGCTCTCTTGTCTGTCTGATGCTTGTTTTCTGACATATACCTTTGGCTTCTACTGAATGCTAAGGTCAACTGATTGTCCAGCTTTGTGGCTTACATTATGCCCCCTAGAGGCCCAACACGAACACCGTGTTGAATGGCCACGGGCGCCCGACAGAAGCTATTTACTGTGAGCCCTGGTCGGCACCGACCACCATGTCCAGTAGGCCAAGAGCGCAGACTGACATGCGCGTAGAATGCCCACGGAAGACGGGTAGAAGCAAGTTCCCCCCCGCCAGCCCTGACAACACCCCTGCTGTCTCATCTAGCATTAATGCAGACCAAAAATGCGCCTAGCTGTCGAACAAAGAAGAGTCCGATTTCGTATTGCGGTGAAGACCATCGCTAAGGATCTAGATCAGAGAACAGACCTACAACAGCATCATAAAAGGCGGGCGATCGCCTTGCGATAAACTCCTCCAGATTCCCCGACCCCAAAAAAATATCCCATTACTTGATACATCTCAGCGAATCAACCATCGGCCATGGCGACTCCAAATCAATTTATTTCACCCAACTTCAACGGCGCCAATCCCGCCTCCCCCTGGACATGCCCTCATTGCCTGACTGAGAACCCCGTTGGCGGATCTATGTGCGAGGGACGCCAGCGAGGAAAACCCTGCTGTTGGATTATTCCAATCATCTACCAAGCTCATAGTAGCGCACCTAATGGTAAAGGGGATGACGACGATGGTGAGTTAGGCAAAAGAGCAATGTACTGAAAGAGCGCTAACTTGTCTTAGGAACTAGCGATGCAGGTAGTGGCGAGTCTTGAAGTTTGTCAATATGTTCGCGAACAAGAAATGGGATAATAAGCGGAAGAAATCTATCATTTCTGCTTAGTGGAGGGCTAGTTTGACTATGGATTACCTGGAGTTGGAACACGATTGGTTAAGCATTTCACTCTTTACACCACCACGAAAACACATTACAACATTCATTTACACCGAAAAAATTGCTCTTAACACCTAGATACCTAAAAGGTAGCTGGATATAATTGAATTCAATAGAGAGGCCCTTCCCAGAAATATTCTCCTCTTGACAAGTCTCGTATTCCCCAAGAATGACGTCCATGAATTCATCTATCTATGGCTGACTCAGATAGCCCCATGCTGATATCGCTCGCCCTTACCAGAGGCCCACTCGTAATAGTTAAGCCACAAGTCCTTGAAGCCTCTGTTCCTGAAAGACTCCTTGATAAGACGCCCCCAGTTATCGAAATCGGCTTGCGTCCACAGTTTACGACAGATGTCGACCGAATGAAAGAAACTATTGGAGTAGACCTTGGTCCCGACCCAATCCTTGGGAACAAAGCCAGCATGACGCCAGGAGCTGATGCCTACCAAGCCCTCCTCATTGACCGTGAAAGCAAGCGGATGAACGTTGTTGAGGGCAAACACGAGCTCAGAGCAATCAAACGGAATTTCTTGACAGGTTTCGCGAAGGTTCTCAGGATCATGGACGCTCGCATAATCCGTGGTTTTTTTGAAGAGAAACTGATCAACCAGGAGACCACCGTCAACGCCTGCGATAGAGCTGCCAGACCAATTGGATAACTCCATGCAGGCGTCGGCAATCTGGTTGGTCCACCGCACCATGGTCGCATGATCCTTGTTCTCGGGCCAGGCGTACAGGAGATTTCGCCCAGAGGGAATAGCGCCGTAGACCAGATAATAATGATCATCGTGGACTCCGTGATAGTAGACCTTGGGGACTTGGAATGAAAGATCCTTTCCGGCCAGCCATTCCAGAGTGATGTGCTCGGGAGTTCCAACATTCTGATGAATTGTCAGGTAGGCGTGACCAACCTCAAATATACCCATCAGTGCCGTGATGCGTCCACCGGACATTTCGACGATGGGGCAAGAATCCGATAGTGGCCGGGTTGGGGGCCTTGGGTTGGGGACCTCGGAAACGGTAAAGAAGGCGCCTTTACCATCATCCCAGCATGGCCCATCAGGCTCAGAAGCGTGGCGGGAGATGACGACCTGGCCGGCCATCCAGGAGTTGTCGCCGATCTCCTCAAGAGGGAAACTGCTCTTGAAGCTATCTTGAGCCATGATGGAGAAAGGTGATGCGATGCGTTTGGGAAAATGGTGATATGTTGAGGAGTCCTGAATGGATATGGATGAGAGTGATGTGAAGCTTGCGGTTTGCTGATGGCAGTAGTGATTAGATGTTGAAGTTGGATTCTCGCGGTATTTATACGCAAAGCAGCGTCACCGATCTCGACTACTTGAGCTGTGCCGTTCTCTCGCACTGCTTACTGCCCGGCGGTCTCTATTCATGACCCAAGCCACTCCTATTGCCAAGCTCTTAGTACATCTCGGACTTGCCGAAAGAACACCATCTCAATTTTACGCGAGAGCTTATCGTTCGCGCAAACATTATGCTCTTTGCTGGTTACAGTCCGTGATGATGTGGTTGGGAAGACGCCACCTGGCTAGCGGAGGGGGGCTATGCGCGATGGTGACAAAGGCAAGTTTGTTGCTTCAATCAGCCACGAAAAGAAGTTTTCCAAGCTGGGTTGGTCATAGATCACTGTAGCTCCTGTTGTCTTTGTCCTCGCGACTACTCGGAACTCCGAGGGTGAACTTTGAGGTTCCAGTCTTGGTCTGGTGTGTCCAGGCGTGGTTTGCTACTTGGCTCCGCGTCCATGCAGCCAGAACTGGCAAATGAGGGGAATGGATACGTCCAAGCAACTGAGAACAAACATCACAGATAACCAAGCACTGTAAATAGAGGTCTCCCAACAGGAACAGGCTTTGGCATGTCTCAATTCTGCCTGACGCAGCTCATGCTCCAAAGCTCAAAGACCCGAGATGTGCCGGACGAACTGAACCAACCCCATACGTCATTAGTAACATCTCACCCCAAATGTCATGTGGACCTTTGTTCACATCAACGAGTGTCACGAGATTGAAGACCGTTCCCCAACGTCGCTGATAAGGCAAAGGAAGCTAAAAGAAATTGGCCTTGGTTCATTCAGTATGTCGCTGGCATGCTGCCTGGCTAACATGGCGTATTTGACGCATTGTTCACAGCTGCTTCAGGCCAAGAGCTGAATCTCGGATCTTATTGTGCTCATGACCTTAGACTATCTATCTAATTGAGATCACAGATACCATAAATAGGCACCAAAGACGGCAAGGAGTACATTGCCTAGATGTATTAATATGTATCCTTTACCTTTATATTGGGGTTGAAGGCTCTTTTAAACTCTTAAAATTATCAAAGAATAAACAAAAGAGCTGTCTATGGTGAGTGATGTGGTGATGCAGAAATAAGCCTTAATTATGCCTTAAGTTGACTCCCAGGCTCTAGCTGTCTTGAGAAACTGAACAGGTCGAAGGATTAAGCACAGGAAATCTTTCAGGAAGACAGCGTTTAGTACTTGCTCTAATTGATAATATTGATTAAATTATTTCCAGCTTACTTTTGTCATGATGCTTCACCTCTTGGACTCGTTCTGAGAATTGATCCCTACTAAAAGAAGTGTTGCAGCTCGCTAGTAACGGGACCTTTGCGGTCATGGTACTCATATAGCATTTAGTCGTTAGAAAGAGGCGATGGGAATAATGCTTGCAAGATGCCTATTCTTGCCGGAGATGGAAGGCCTCATTCCTATCGGCTTTGTCAGTATTTTAGTCAGAACAGAGAGAGCGTTATAAGAATCCAGACGAAAGTTTTGGGTCTTTTATCAGTAACGAGCTGTTGCAACTTGTGTGAAATACAATAATATCCTTCTACAAATCCTAAGGGCTGTATTGATTTGTTAATGCCAGTAACACAACCATATTTCCTACACCATTACTGCTGGGGCTTGATACCCATTCCCGCACCCGCAGCCTGTGCACTTTGCACAAACTGTTTAAAACACCCAGCAAGTTTATCATAACCTTTCAACATTTCTTCCATCCTTTGATTAACCACTTCTGCCTCCGGTGGCCACGGTTCCATGTCTGGATTAAAGTTCTCAGGCAATAGTCTTCCTGCCTCTTTAAGCCCAGCCATGAGATCCTGAAACTCAGAGGCACTGAGTTCGAGCTGATGATGTGTGAGAAGATGCTTTTTGATTATAGGCAATAATGAAGTTACCTGTGCAATCCTTACGTAGTTTGCCGTGTATCGCATGGGTTCAAATGCGGGGGTTTCTTGGAGGGCTTGGTTGAAATCATTCGCTACCGAGGTTCCCCGACTTGATTTCCTTGAGCTAGACATGGTTGTGTTTGGAAGAGAGGAGCGAGTTGGATACTGAAACCTGCATAGATACAATCAGTCGTGGTTCGTACGAAATGCGTGGTTTGTTGAAGATTATTTCGATGCTCGAGGTTGCCTAACCCCACCAATTCACCACTAGGGTCAGCCTTGCGAGGCTGATTTAGTTGGCGCCTCTTGGGCTCAGTTGCGACCTTTGTAGCATCTTAACCTGATCAGAAGATTGAGTTTGGGTTGCAAATTCATAACTTCAACGTCTACTCAGATGTCATCATTAGATACATTTATTGAGAAGTGGAAGACTGTCGTTCGCCAGCAATAATTCAATAGTCCTAGCACGTGATACTCATTAAACCTCTGATTGACCCTGGTCTGACGACACCTTCGCAAAACAAACGCAGGCATTGCTACTTGAAACATATCTCCAGAGAACACCCACCAGTTGATTCGGAATTTATCTTGGCTTTTACGAAAATGCTTTGCTAACTTTGTTCTAGCCTTGATCTGTCCAATATCTTGAGCTGTAAGATGGATATGACATCAGGATCGAGTTCTATGGGGAGAGGGAAGCGAAGAATCTTGCAACGTGAAATCCCAAGATCTATGCCGAACTGTGGGCGAATGAAGTTGGATATCAAGTCGACTTTAAGAAATTGGAGAAATACCCCATCCGGCTGACCAAGTTCTCGGACTATCTTGAGAAGCATAGAGACGACGTTTTGCAGACGTTTGCTTGATCATGCCCCTCAATCGTTGCATTATTTTGAATGTGAGATAACCAGATGAAGCAAAAAAAGAATTAATCAAGTTACTTTGACTTGCAAAGAGGTTTATCATACTCGAGATAAAATATACTGAGAATAACCGAGGAGCAAAGCATCGTGTGATTGCGGGGAAGATTTGGTTAGTTTCAGGCTATGAGGGGAAATCCGGGGAACTCGGGCATCGTGTGTCCCAAAAGCCCGTAACCCTTGTCTTTGACGCAACCATAAAGACCAGCTCCGCCCCCACAAAACACACCTTATCATGGACTTCATTCCGTAACCCCAACCATGCCTCCAACCAAAAGAAAAGCTGCCAACGCACTTGACCCGTCCGAGCGTAAGAGAGCACAGAATCGCATTTCACAACAATGTCTGCGGGAGAAGAACCTCACTTATATCCGCAACCTGGAGGAGACGATTGAGTTGCTACAAAAAGTGGCTACTGACTCAGACTCTCAAGGTCGTTACTCTGTTCTTCTTGATGCGCATCTCAAGTTGATAGCTGAGAATCGGAAGCTGGAAGATGCCTTACTGAGGCTGCGTAAGAAGTTACTCAGCTTCGGTCAAGCTGCTACTGCCGCTGCTGGTGAGTATACATACTGTGTAACTGCTTCCAGCGTGTGGTCTAATTTGACACTGGTGTTAGATGATGAAGTTTTCGACTCTATATTTCGAAGGCGAGACGCTGAAAACCTGGAAGCACAGCAGCCTACACCAAGCACGGAATTAGTTAATCACGAAACGCCATCGGCTCTTCATCCCGCAATCAACAATCAAACTTTTCAGAACATCCAGGAGCAAGCCAACCCCCAAACAAATATCTTCAAGGACGCTTCGTTTCTTTTAGATCTATCCATGACAGGCCAGGAACACGAAGAATTAACCCAGAGCACAATGAAGCCTGGGGATACCTTCATAGATCCTGCCATATCGTCTCTGTCACCAAGATCGCTTTTGTTTGTCCCTAATCAGCTCAGTATCACGTCAGTGTCTATCTTTGGCTCTGGGCTACTTGGCGCTTGTAACCGTCATCTTGATAAATTAAAAGACTCTAGAAATCATGCCGAGGTGGTCCACAAGATAGTCAAGACTGCTGTGCGATTCTTTATGCGATGCGTGGGGCTAGAGTCTTATGCGTATGGCTTGGTAAGAGCAACACCGACTCACTACTACTTAATTCAGAGCTAATGTGAACTAGAACGCGGCTCAGTACATCGAAAGAGTCATCAGTTGGCGTCTCGGAATCGATTCGAAAAATTCTGTTCCTCTTCCATTCCGTCCAACACCACTTCAGTCTAAGAACCCGACACACTTCTGGGGAATCGACTTGTTCAACTGGCCTGAAATCAGGGATCAGCTCGTCCTGGACGCGGAATTCATTGATTTCGATGAGCTCCTCAAAGACCTGGTCTTACACTCGGTCATAGAACCAGCTAACCACCGCGTCGCAGTCAATGTTCTCGATATCTTCGAAAATCAAGTCCTGCGCAGACGTCAGCACCAGAAAGCCCCTTCGAGGAGCTACGTCAAAGATCCATCATGGACACTATTCCACATTGGCCCTGAGCTTGGGGAATGGTACTCTTCTGAGCACGACATAGTCGAAGAGGCTATCTTTCAAGAACTAGATCGTCAAATAAGCACCGTGGCGCCGAGTCCAGATGGCGGCCCTATGGAGGAGAGTCAGGCGAACGACATAGCCAAGTTTCTAGGGCTCGATGACTTTGGTGAGTGGAAACTAAGTAAAGACTTTGCCCTGAAATATCCAAAGTTGGACTGCTCGACAGGTGAGTCATGATCACTGGGATTGCTGGTTGTGTACTAACACGTGGCTTGCTTTAGCCGTTACGCAACGAGACCTTGCGCCATCAGCGACCGTTTACTGCTGGTGACGCGATGAGGATTGATGCTGTCAGAAAGGAACATGCCAGAAAAGACGTTATCAGAAATATCATTACTAGGAAACCCCTTGTCAATCTAATGCAAGCAAGGCTTAGTGCGTCGCATCAAGCCCTAAACTACCGTACATGGGATAGCTCGGGGTTAGTGTCATCAGTATATTGATCTTTATTTTCGATTTGGGTTTGAGGCACGTGGAATATTAGCAGTCAATTTTCCAAACTCGACAATCACGGCCTGCTGTGCTGTTGGAGCGTACATCGTCTTCCGCTTTCTCAGCATCCACGAGAAATTGTGTACTCTTTATCCTCGCCAAAATCATGTTCGGCGTCCCCCTGCCCAACGACCAAAGCTCGTCAAAGGTTCTCAGGGTCGCATTTTGAGTTGAGACGGCCTGACCTGCGCGTCCTGTGTCACCGATGTTCAAGACATAATTGAGACCATCCCTGGGGTCTTGAACGCTACTGTATCACTCGGACTCCTTCGAGCTCAAGTAGAATTCAACAGTGATGTCGTGACAGAAGAGAAGATCATTGAGGCCACCCGCTCTGCCGGTTACGAAGCCCATTCACTGCCTTCATCTGACTCTCAGAGCTGGGACAGTCTGCTATCTTTGATATAAGAACGCATAAACTCCCAGCAACATCATGTTGACTCATGTCGACAGGAATTTCTCGTGGCGACTGCGGCTTCAGTCATTTTCTTCGTACCACGCAGTATCAATGACCTATGGACGACAAAAAACAACTACATAAACTTGATTGCGTATTTCGCTGTTACAATGAGCCTTTTGCTGGATCAAAACTTCATCTCGAGGCCTTCCTCTCTGCATGTTATGGAAGAATACCAAATATGGTACCCCTTGCATCACTGGGTATTATTTCGGCTCTCGTGCAAGCTGCTGGATATTCTCTACAGACCGCTGGCAGTGGACCTAATGGCATGGACTTGAAATATCTGGAAGCACTTCCAATTCTGTCTTCGAGTATTCTTGGTGGCCGCTTGCTAAAATCTATCCTCTCCTAGCGGAACCGAATATTCGCATCTCCGGTCTCAAGTCTTGTGCCTACCATGGTAACGGTATACAACAAAGATACCTTTTGGTATCTGAAATCAAGCACAAACTTGGTCGCGGTGCTCAAGCTATCATGACAGCCACTCAGCCTGGGTCTGAGCCCACCATTTGGAGGTTGGCTATTGGAAGTTGCAAGTATATCGAGAGCCTCGGAGTCTCTGTCGACCTCAGTCAAACTCCAGTGAAGATGAGAACTGGAGTTACAAAGGCCGTTGTGCTAGACGTTGATGGAAAGCAGGCTGCCGTTTTTGTACTCGAAGACACAGTCCGTTCGGATGCCCAGAAAGTTATAGCTCAGCTCAAGAATCTGGGCCTGACTGTTGGAATTATCACGGGCGATAGTGCAGCTTTGGCTACATCTGTGGCTCGCGAAGTCTGCATTAATTGGGACATGGTATTTGCTAATGCCCTCCCAGAGGAAAAATCTCAAATTTTAGGCCGCTTCCTTATACATGGACGGCCATTTATGTTGGAGATAACTACAACGACATGTTGTGCTTTGCATCAGAATCATTTAGTATCTGTGTTGCAAGCACAGAAATGCAATGCATTGATAGTGACGGTGCTGATGGCATGCTGGTCATATCCGAGACTTCTCCACTAAGTCTCCTTCCGTTGATGATACTATTGGTACGGCGTATGAGACGCATTGTGACGCAGAACCATTGTTGGGCTGTTGTTCACAACGTCGTATCTGTAGCGTGTGTACTTGGTGTTGGTGGGATCCTCCGTAAGTTATATCCACGTCGATCATGAGGATTGGTGACTAAATATCTCAGAGAATTTGGTTCAGCATAGGAATGGGGATCAGTAGGGTTGTAGTGCTCTGGAACAGCACAAGGGTTGATAAAGGGTCTTCAATTAGTGGAAAATCGGGCTTTATTCGATCCTAGCCAACTACGTACCCTCCTTCCATTCTGCTGCCTCTTGCCGCCTTGTGATTTGCTGCTGGTTGGCTGCTGTAGCCAATCAGACTTCCATGACCCTACGGCTTATAGGGGCTATTAACAAAGCCAAACTCAACTCATCAAAGGGTCCCCTAAGCTTATGATAATTACGTAAATCTTTTTTCAATCAGGATCGAGCCATACCTTTACTGCCTCCCCTTAGTCCGGGCAACAGGCTAGGTGCCTCGGCCTCATTCGGCACACTAGGCTACTTCTGGAGGCTGCCTCAACGGAAGGGTCTGGACTTCAAAGAGTATGTTTCATGTGAGTTCTTATTGACGAGCGAGTTATTTATTCAAGGTAGAGTGTCTACCTGGCTTCCTTGAAAGGATCGTGAGGCTTCAAGTCGGTAAACGCTTGAGCTGCCGCATCTTGCAGAAGAACACGGACCCAAGGTGACATTGCAGCTGCAGCTGGAACTATAATGTTCTGACCCTTTCCACTCATAAGGATACCACAGATTTTATTTGCCAGATACTCAGTCGTCATAGTTGACATACCAGGAACAGACTTGACACCCGTAAACATCTGCGTCTGCACATGGCTGGGTGAGACACACGAAAGTCGGACCGCGGTAGCTTTATGCACATGCTTGATCTCGGTATGTAACCCTTCGTAGATAGCAATGGCTGCTGATTTGCTGGCTGAGTAGTCGGCGATGCCTACGGTGGCAAAGTATCCTGTTTGTGAGGCGACGATGAGAAGATGGCCGTGGTTGCGGGATACCATTGAGGGAAGGAAGGTCTTGGCGGTCCAGATGAGACCTAGAGTGTTGACACCAATTGTGCTATATATATAATCAGCTTTCCACTTCTTGGGCGGATACATACGGGTACTCACAGCTGGACATCCTGCTTGGTAGCTTTCAATAGAGGCTTTCCACGACAGACACCCGCATTTGCTACAACTACTGTAGGTTCGCCGACCTCACTAAACGGAAAAAGTCAGCGAGTATCGTCATGTGCTCGTACGGTATGCCTTACCGCCTAATTCTCCCAGCAACCTCCTGTAGTTGGTCGTAATTCGTAAGGTCACACTTATAGTAGTGAACATTCGATGCTGTCATTTGTAAGTTCCCCTCTGAACTCCCAAAAGGAGAGACAACTCACGAGCCTTATAGGTCAAAGCGAGTACATCGAGAACAACTACACGAATGCCCTTGCTAGCCAACTGTTGTACAGTCTCGCCTCCAATACCGCCTGATCCACCAGTTACCAACACAATCTCCTTACTCCAATCGAAGTAGGCTTTCGTGCCATGGTTCAGAGCCCTACTGACTAGGATCTTGTTTGCAAAGTAGCCGAGGCCTAGTGCAGATGCCAATGACACGGGTATAGTAAGGGGAGAGGTTGACAGTCCATCAAGTAATGGCTGTGAATGCTCATGAGCCTCTTTGAGAAGAGATGAAACGTAGTTGGTAGCGTTGGTAGGCAGCATTGTGCCTCGACTAGTGTTTTGTTCTGAGTAACGAGCCACAATATAGACAAGATAAACGAGAATGCAAATGGTGATCAGTAAGGCAGATTGATTGCAAGGAGGCGATCCTTGAATAGTAACGGCGCTGCGGTGACACTGCTAGAGATTGGCACGTGAAGAATTCGGTAGGTGATCTAGTGACCATTTATGCATAAGCGGCCAGAACAGGCAATGTCATGAATACATGACACAGAAGGAAAAAAAGATGCAGTCAGAAAAGAATGACGGGTTATGAGAGGCATAATTACAAGAAAGATCCTGGCTAGGATGGGCAAGAAAACTTAAGACGTTAATCCTAAGTGATAAAAATGTTTAGGTAATTTAGTATAAACTTAGGTGACTCTTTACTGAGTTTATTTTAGCAACCTACTCTAAAGTCTCAAGTTTTCTTGCTCCCTAGGGCCTGGGCTGGAAGCTCGTGCATCGGATGTTAGCGTTGGATCCGGAATGACACTAACGTCAAATTAGGAAAGGAACTCGTAAACTCCGACACAAGTCCTGTTTGAAAAGACAGTTATGATGACCAACCTAAATGGTTAATAACGGGGTTAAGGATTGCAATATTGAGTAATAAAGAAGACCATCGTTGAGGTACAGGCGTTGCATGTTCAAAGGTGGAAAAAAACCCGTCTATCTGAACACGATACCTTTGTAGTTGCTTGGGGGGGATGACGACTATGTTCTTACTATGAAACCCTGACCTATGTTCTCTGTTCTAAATTTACAAAGGCACTCCTTGAATACTGTGACGGTTCTTGACCGCAATACCAATCGCTGAAGCGAACATGACCCCGATTCCTGCCCAAATCCAAGAGTGGCTAAGCCCAACGACCTGATCCTCCATAGTCTCTCCTCGACGGAAACCCAAGTTGTTCTTCGCCAAAAATTTTCTCATGTTCTTTATATCATAAGGAGGATATCGAAATCCCATAAGCTTATCCATCCAAGTCGGCATTTCCAAGATGGTCCTCTGGTGGGTAAATGCCATGAAGCCGTATTTACCATGATAATAGCCTTGGCCTGAATCACCTACACCACCGAATGGGGCGCCAGGTACGCCGTAATGCATTAGAACATCGTTGATGGTGACGCCGCCTGAAATGGTATTTTGTAGAACTGGAGCGTTGTGTTAGTAAAGATTCTATTCGGCGACGGGGAGACATTTTACCGTGGTCAATCTCTGAGTTGTCTGAACTGAAGATGTAGATTGCCAGAGGGTGAGGGCCGCTGTTTCATGTCATTAGCCGATAATTTCGCCTTGGCTATGGCTGTGGACTCACCTATTGGTCTGGCGAACTGCGTCTTTATACGTCGCTTTGATGACTGGACAAATGGGACCGAATAACTCCTCACTGAGAAGTGAGTCTTTCACCAAAGTTAGACAGAAACTAAGCCAAAACAGACAAATAACTTACCGTTGATGCCCACGTCGGTTACAACAGTTGGGCTCAGCATATGATCTCCTCCCTTTCCAGAAGCCTGAAAAACAGTCCCCGAAGTCTCCTCCAATAAGCCAGACAAGCCTTCAAAGTTGCGCTTGTTCACAATCTTGCACATATGACTCGACTCGCCGCCAGAGAAACCCTGCGTCCAGTGATGCAGTCTCTGCACAAAAGTATCATGGACCTCTGGATCGACGAAAACGTGATTAACCGAGAGACAAATCTGACCGGCGTTAAGGAACTTGGCGTATGCAATACGCTTAGCCGCTAGATCGAGGTCAGCTTTAGCTGTCACTATAGCTGGACCCTGACCGCCCAGCTCCAAAACAGTCGGTGTGAGGTGCTTCGCTGCAGCTGCAGCAACGAACTTTGCGACTTTTGTTGAGCCAGTAAAGAAGATGTGGTTGAACTTGAGCTCAAGCAGTTTCGTTGTTTCCTGGGGACCTCCTGTGACGAGCCTGATGGCTTCTGGGTCGAGATACCGCCCTACGAGATCTTGCATGAGGTTCTGCGAGGCAACTGATAGCTCTGACGGTTTGACGACGACACAGCAGCCGGCAGTTATAGCTGCAATGACAGGCTGCAACGTAAGCAGAAAGGGAAAATTCCATGCCCCGATGACCAAGACGACACCGAGAGGCTCTTTTCGAATGCGCGCTTTCCCCAGTGTTCCCATGAGGAAGCCAGCTGAAGATACAGGCTCGTCAGCTGCCCATTTCTCTACATGGTTGAGATGTTCGAGGATGCCGGTTTTCAAGCTGTGTAGATCTGATGTCAGGGCCTCAAACTCGTGGCGTCCGAGATCAGCGGCTAGTGCTTCGGTGATGACCTTCTCATTGTCGACGAGCATCCACCACATTTGCTTCGACTGCCACTTTCGCCATTTGATGCTTTTGGTCTTTCCGGTGGCAAAGGTGTTGAATAGTTGTTTGTGGTACTGAAGACATTCTGCTTCGGAGGTGTAGGGCCGTCGAGATGTGATTTCTTTAGACATTGGGGCGTTTGGAGGTAGGTTGTGCGCAGAAACTGTGATTCGAATGTTGGACAAGCGAGAAGAAAGTGGAGGAACAGAGAGCTTGGAAGGGCAGAATGACATACTTGATTGGAAACGTGGAGTCAACAGGAGGGCGTTGCAAGGTGATTGTCATGGAATTCTGACAAGACTCCCCACATGAACCCGTTTAGCTTGGGGATAGTCAGAAAAAGATGACCAGTGTTCCATCAGTTGAAACCCCGCAAAATCCGGAATAACTGGGTCCTAGCCCGGATTGACAACTATGAAAGATGAAGCGATCAAGTAAGTTTTTCAGAAACCCAAAGTTTGATCCTTTTAAAATTGTAGAGGAGCTGTTCTGCCATCACAATCGATCATGGGTCTCACAAAATCAGCTGCCCAGCATGAACAAGTCTATGGAACGTCAGGGATTTTCTAACCAATCGATGTTAGAAAGGGACTGAATTGCTGACACGCCTAGGACCGTATGTCAAAGCTTGAAATTTCACGTCTTGCTCCGGGCCTGACATATAGTTATCTCGATAAGACGGTGAAGGCGAATAGTGATTGACTGGTCAAAATTTCGGTTCTTGTTGAGGGCAGGACTCATGTACTTATTTTTCCAACTTGAGGAACGGATAGCAGCTATTGGTTGTGATTTGCATAGTAGCGACAGTGTCTTGAGGCGGTTCTGCATTTTGAACTATCACATACGACCAAAGCTCGAAGAGAATACGGGGTCCCGTCCGCTCCCCCACAGTCAAGCTTCGAAGCGCCGGATTAGTAGTTGGGTCGGTGACGACCAGCGAATCCCCGGTGTTGTATGTTTTTTGCCCTAATGAAATTTATTTGAGAATAAGTAAAGTCAATAAGGAGTACTATATAATAATGATATTATTAAGGCTCTAGCGTTTCATATTATAAATGACGCTGGAAAGGGAAGCTGTGATGAGGTTCAGAGTTAAACAGAAGCTTCAGCCCTAACACGAAGGTAAGGGACACATATCAACACATACAGGCAATGTACTCCTTGCCCTCCCTGGTGCCTAAATATGTAGTTTTTGGCTGGCGTTAAGTTCAAGTGTGTCTACCTAGTCGTCGACAGCTTCTCTGGTGGAGGAGTCCACCCCAAAAATTTACATTGCGACCTCTTCACAATAACATCTGCCTCTCGTCTTGGGCATAATCACTGTCCCATGCGCAGTAGATACCTTACACCAAACCATAGCTGATCCGATCAATATTCGCTATGCTTACAGCGAATGATAGCTCCACGGGATACATTAAGCCAACACGCGCATTTCCACACGGAATGTTAATTGGACATGAATATTCTAACAAATCAGATACACTCGCTTCATGGGACCGTTGAAATGGCTTGAAATTCATATTTCTATTGGCTTATCTACATCTGCACGCCTTGCATGACGGGAGTCGTATTCGAGACCCCGCACCAAGGCAGAACTTCCGATCATCCGACCTCATTATGCCATTACGTCCTGTTTGACTAACTATCCTGACGATGAGCGACGACAAAAACACACCTATGGCCGAGGTCGAGAAAATTGCCAGTAAGTTCGATACTTTGAACATTACTGAGCAAAGGGGAGAGAGCCAATATCGAAAACCTCTCGAAGGGGCTTTATTGGCTTTTGATGAAGCAGCCGCTGAATTGTTGGACTGCGGAACGAACATCGTCAAGTTGCTTCCCTTCCAAGATGGAGTGAAGAAGAAAGATTTCGAGTCCCTATACCTGATACAAACCTCGGCCTTTGAACTTGGCAAAGTTGGACGACTGCTTAGCAACGCTGGAATCCGGGCCATTGTCAGCCTAGTAACTTTATTGGGGGACAAAACATTCTTCCGCGTAGAGGATCTTCTTGAATATTTCAAAATCCCCATCGAGAAGATCGCGCAAAGAATTATGAGAGAAGCCTCAAGTCAGGACATCCTATGGAAAGTTGCTGAGGAATGTTATCATCAAGCTGCGAGCACTACTGGTGAGCTTAGTCCCGTTGACTATCTTGCCACTAGCAAATGGGTAGATAAGGAAGCCAAAAAGGAAGATTGGATCAAGTTCTGGACCAGATCGGTCTGCAAATGCCCCGGTGGCCCGACACTATTTCAGCCTCCTGACAACTCCGCAATCAATCACTCAGTTAAAAGGCCTCCCAAGCACATGCCGCGATACCTGTTCAGGGTATGGGATGACAACAGCAAGGGTTACAATTCCGAAGATGTCATCGCTTCAGTACTTAGTCAAAATGCTGAAGCGAGTCATAACAAGATCGACATTTTCTCAATGGACCATCAAGAGGCCTCAGAAATGCTGCATCACCATTTGGACAAGGGTCTATCCAACACTCTACAGACTAACAACATTGTTTCGTGGAGTAGTTCTCTCATATTTGTGATCCAGTATGCAAATTGGAGATTCTGCCAGCGATGGCTTGGCCAGCCAGGCGAAATTTATGTCTGTACTGTGGACACATCCAAGTTTTCACGCGGCCAGTTTGCAAGGGACAAGTGGTTACTCAATTGGTTCAGCAATGCCAGATTATCAGACGAAGAAAGCAATTTTCACAACTTTCGAATCAAGACAACGGAGTATGATAACGGAGAGTATCTTTCTCAAGGGAAGCTTCACATTGAAGGACGCTCTTGCACAATGTCCTTGCGAGACCTGAAAAATGCTGGACTTTGGTACTTATATCCAGAGTTCAACATCAACGACGCCAAACCTGCAGACCCCGTAAAAAACGAATGGACAAATTATGTTAAGTATCTTCGTCAGGAATGGCTGGTTACACAGAAAACCACAAAGGCAAAGGTGCAATGTGCACTCAACATTGCAGAGAAATGTTTCCCAGGTTTTGATCAGGATGATATGGCCTTGTTATTACTTTCGTTCTGCGAGCGTAAACTACAGCGGGAGAAGCCATCATTCCAGAATCCGTTTCTACCTCTTGTAGCAGTTGAGGATATTAACTACAAAGAACCTGCAGAGGTGGATCGATACTCAACGCTGAAGAAGCGGTTATCAGAATTGAGTGAGTCGTCAGGGGAACATGGTATGAAACTCTTCGAGCAACTATATGTACTGGAAGATGTAGAAGAGGACTAAATTAGCTAATCATCCAATGATTAATGGGGGCCTCGAAAATGCGGTTCGATGATATGGGCCTCATATTAGGTTACTCTTCCAGAGATTTGACACCAGCGGGCGGATTGGCCTTTACGCGCCTGAATATCTCCTCCTTCAGCTCCTCATCGTTCCACTGCCTGATTCCCAGAAATTCGTCATCATTATACCTTATAAGATATTATGTCCTCATTACCTGTATTAGTAGCCTAAAGTCTAACCTTAAGGCCGCACTTAAAGCCATAGAGCCTTAATATCTTTTTCACGCACGCAGCCTCAATAGATCGACACTGGCATCGCGGCATGATTATCAGCGGAGAATCCTGGTCATTCGACCACCTCTGTTCCATGCTAGACGTCAATCTTGGACCCGACTTGTCATTGGAATTTACCGAAGGAAGCATTCAACTGGATTACTTTTTAGGTTAGAGAGGTAAGTAAGTACCTATACAGACTTATACCTTCCTACCCACTATAAGTGAACTTTTTAAAAATTTAAGCTTTATTAATAAATTATCATATTATATATATATTAATATATACTTATAACTGTATAGTTATTACTTTTAAAAAGTATTAATAGTAATAAGTAAATTATTCTAATAATTAAAAATACTATAAATTATTTCTCTTTTTATATAATAATCTTATATTAATTATTTATCGAGTTATATAAATTTTTCAACTTTTCTCTTAACTTCATCATCTAAATATTCCAATGTTCTTACTAACTTCTTACTAGAGAAGTCATCTGTAGGAGCCTTAATAATAGTATAGAACTTAACTAACTCGCGTGTTGTCATACAGCAACGATCATTACACCAGGTAATATTCTGAGTCTCTGGGTCATCGAAGTGGCCAAAACTGCTAGGGTCTAGCATTTCGATCAGTCTAATGGGGTGTGATTATCTCGGCGATCCGGGAAGTATAAGAGGCAACCCGCGTCGACCATGTTCGTTTCTTGATCGTAGTGAACACCAAATCCACAATTGCAGCGACATTGAAGCCTTGGTGGCTCTGCAGGCAGTGCATAGTCTTCGAATTGATCGGGTTGAAAGAGTTGGTCCGGAGTGGTGCGTAATGCTGGACAAAATAATGACGGGCATAGTGTATAGAGTTGACTGGTTTTCGATATGCACTCGCGCATAAAAGAGCTGCTAGAGGTGGGACAATCTACAGCTGCGGTCCACCTGATCGTTATGAAGTCATGTGTCGGCGGGAACTCGAAAAGTGTGTACTTGATCTCTGCGCCGGGACATGGGCATATCCCTCCGTTGCATTTGAGATCTATTGATCTTCCCGTAGTTCGCAAAGACCTAATATCTTCTAATGAGAGTTCCAGATGTGGTCCAAAACTCAAATGTCCTTCATGCGCAATACAGGTTTTGGACGACGATGAATTCTGGCGAGATGATAGAGAAAAGAGTATCGCGGGGTGTTCGCATTTACACGCCACACAGTACAAGGGATTCATCAACCTAGCAACGCGCTCAGCATATCCAGGACCAGCTCTAGCTATCTGACAGGATCTGCAAAACTGAGTAGAAGCAGAACCATCGCCAGACGGCAGTGTACCGCCAGGAGAACCGGTATCCTCTTGTGGATCTAGTAAATGACCCGAAAAGAATGTCTTATCGGAAGTGAGCCTGTCTATGCTGCTTGTGGTGTGTTGGGTAAGATTTGATTCCGATCTCGTGAGACCAAACTCTTTATCTTGTTGTAAGGCGGGGATATTGTCATTGCGGCCACGCGACCAATTTGTGCGGCGACGCAAAAATGAAGATATCGGGTTTGTCATCTTTGGCAAAAGTGATCGCGTAAGAGTCAAAAGCGTAGACTTACAGAGCAAGGGATTGCGGGGGTATATAGATGGAGTGTGTATTACATAATATAGCTAACTTGGCCTTTATTTAAGTTTTGAAGCTAATTTAAGTTTTGTCGCACGCCTCTTCTTGCATAGTCGATGGGTAGAGGCTCTCTCAGGTCATACCCCAGCACCTGATTCTGCGTCATGACCACAGTGTGTATGTAGTATAACTTATTGGCGGTGTCCTCAAACTTCGAAAGAACGGCAGAAATGGTATTTCAGATATCATTGAGAGATCGGCGGATGAGCTTGTGGCCAACGAAGGTGCCGATATAAGCTATTCATTTTGGGTTCCATTTCTTCTTCTGTTACGCATGCCATTCCAATGATGCTCGTGCGGCAGCCAATACTTGTTACATTGTAACTGTCGATTCTCTCAGTACGACTTGCATCCACGTCTTTGGCGCGCTCCGTCTGTCGACATGACTAATCACCCCTCTTCCTCCTAAAAGTCCTCTAGTCGATACACAGAGTAGGAAGGCTCTTCATAGGGGTGGGCGCTAAGCAACATTAGCGGGTCGTAGAGTCATAGAAGGAATCGCTAACCTTTTCAAAGCTTTGACGGCGTTCCTGGCAACATCTTCGCCAACGCATATTGTTTCGACCCTTGCTTCCTCAACCTCCTCAAGCTTGCCGACTTCGCCAAGATGCGGCTTGGCTGCGTCGCCTGGGCGAAACTGGCCAGTCCCAATAACGGTCCAACAACACTCGGTATAGTTACCTGGGCCGGGGTAGCGTCCTGCTCCAGCAGCAAAAATGGCCTCTTTACATTTCGCCAGTGACAACGTGGGTACGTTGAAGACGAGTCTGAATCGGGTAGTGGAAGCCATAGTGGTTCAGTCTACTGGTAATTAGACTTGTATGGTTTATCAAGTTTGGATGTTCCTATTGAGAAGGCGGGGTAAGGTAATGGTCTAATAATAGCTCAACACAGTGGCCTGATGATTTCAGGCCAACCAACAATTAGAACCCCGCCGATAACAGAGGAGTACAAGAGGTGCTGAGGGGAAGCTAAAAATGCCTCAAGTAACACATGTAATGCAAGATTGAATCGATCGCCTTTGAAACTTCACTTACTACATGAAAAGTCTTACTCTGATTGCCTACCTAGTTTGTTACCCTGATTTTGTGATCTTTTGATTTAGTTACGTTACAGGTCTCAGATAACACGATTGCATGCGTGGATGAGCGGCTCGGCCCGAAGTACGTGCCATATCTCGGCGAGTCTGACACTCCACTCTTGGAGTATCCGCTAGCACCATGACCGAAAACGAACTTGGATATATGTACCAAGAGCTTGGCACGCAAACTTCATTCCGGATCGCAGAAATTCTCCCCGGTAATGATAATGACCCAATCCAATGCCTTGTTCATTCAGCCTCTTGGCCCGATCACAGTATCCCCGAGTACGAGGCCATCTCATATGTATGGGGAGACTTGACTCAGAAAGCCGATATAATATGCCACGGGAAAAGGCTCAAGGTCACCCAGAATCTCTACGATGCACTTGGCCATTTCAGGCATTCAGATCGATCCCGGTATCTGTGGGCAGATGCCATTTGGTACGTCGTTAGATGGATTGGCTTCACGTAACACACAAGGAAAAAGACTGCATGAAATAATACCATTCATCTTTTTCTCAAGAAGCTGTTCGGTGTCATTGCTAATCTACCTAATTACCCAGCATCGACCAGTCCCATGTATCGGAACGCAATTCTCAAGTGAAACAAATGCGGAAGATCTATGAGAAGGCCAAGAAAGTTCTAATCTGGCTCGGGCCAGATACACCAGAACACGATGCAGAGACTGCAATTAACTCAATCCACCTTATCTCAAAGTTCCTTTGTGAAAGCTTGGTATCTCAACGAATGGGCTGAGTGCTCGTGGGAATGTGTATCATGAGGTGGTGTATCAAAACAGATCTCTAATACCGTTGCCAAATGAAATTAAAACCGTCACCAAAGACATGTGGAAGTCCTTGGCTTGGTTGTATTCTCACACCTATTTCACTCGGGTTTGGGTTATTCAAGAAATCAACGCCAATCAGTCTCGACTTGTTCACTGTGGTAGTTCGACAATCGAATGGGACGAGGTTGAGCTGGTCGCCGGCTATATCATCATGGAGCCGGCATTTAGCAAAGCCTATGGTTTTACGGACACCAAATGCTGGTGGGCCGCTACTGCTACAACAGAACGTTTGCGGAAGCCCAAGAACTGGCTATACATGTTGTATCTGGCATCAAACTTTTCCAGCACTGATCCAAGAGACATGATATATGGTCTCCACGGTTTGATGAGTGTCACACGTGGCAGTGAGCTCCTCTACCCTGATTATGGCAAATCAACGGTGGAGGTTTACATGGATTCTGTTGCTGCTGCTTTCACAGACATGCAGAACACAGATGTATTACTCTACGCTCCGGGCATCGATCGCCCCTCTTGGGTGCCCCGATGGGATAGGGCCATGTTATTTCGAAACCCTTTCAGATTCGGCAAAGCACTTCCCTGGAGACCGTCACTCGACTCCAAACCGAAATGGAGCATTGATGCGGAGTCAAGGGTTCTGGCTCTTGGTGGCGTTCTTATTGATTCAATCAAGGTTTCCGAAACCTACAACGAAAGCCTTTTCAGTAACGCCAACATGAAGTTTGAAGAAGGACGAATCAAGTCAGGGCATGTTTGGCGAAGAGTTCTGGGGAATTTGCGACTGAGCCCAACAAGCAAGGGCTACAACAGAAGTGAACTCACTGCAATGGCGGCTTCATTATCATTCGGCCTCAATGAAGATAGTAACCCTGGCGAGGAGCAGATTCTCAAGCAAAACTTTGTCTCATATCTTAGAATTGTTCTTGAAGAGCAGGCTTATCAGGAGTATATTTCACCAGACGTATCCATGGAGGCTGAGCAAGCAGATGGGTATCAATTCGGGAAGCCAGTGTGGGATTTCAATTATCCAGACTCAAGCATCTTCATCACGGAAAAAGGCATGATTGGATGTTGCGTTTCGGCAACTATTCCTGGGGATATAATAACCGTCCCATGCGGAAGCACATACCCTTTTATCTTGCGACCTCACGGCGAGCGATTCTTGATGAGAGGGTATGGATTCGTACACGGTATTATGCGGGGCGAAGGACCTCAGTCTCCAGAGCAGGTCTTTGAGATATGTTAGCACACTATCCGTGGGACATCCACCATATCCTATTGATTAATTGATTTGCGTCTATAATAGCTTCTTGGTAGAAGGAAACTTGATCGTGGTTAGCCTGTCGGCCTGCAGCGCTTTCGAGACTGGAGCGTCGAACAGTGAGGGGGAGGTTTTGAAGCGGTGGTTCTTTATTGTGTTGCTGTGGGGATTTTTCGTGAATTGCACTTCTTGGTCTTGAACGAAGGGCGGTGATGCTCTGTTGATAATGTTGTTGTGATTGCCTTTGCTGCCCGAGGGCGTTCGATTGGGGATTTGGGTGGAAATAGAGGATGCCAGGCTCGAGGCCATAAATCTCCTTCTCCTGGTACAGATTACCGGCTCTTCCATATTCCACTGTAGACTCGGAAGCGTAAAATGTGACTTCGGCACTCTCGGTTCGGGATTCTTCGGGCTTCGATCGTGATCGATCGCTTCGACGCCGGTCGATGTCCCTGCTGGTCCTGCCTAGAAGCTTCGCGAGCGATACGAACAAGGATACGGGCAATAGGTCTTCTTCTAGAGCAAAAAGTAGAGCGAGATTCGTGTTGTGTCGGAGCGGCGTGATACGGGCGGATCTGGTTCGCGTTTGTCATTCTCCGCCCAGAGTCGACATTGGACGAGCGGGGGCAGCGTAGCATCGTCGTCGAAGACTTGACTCGGTTCCCGTCAATGCCCAGACAATTTGAGTCTGAAGAGGGCTCGTAGGTAGTGATCGTCTGTACGTTGTTCGCAGAGGAGAAGGGGGCGTCGTGTGTTCGGTGGTGGATGGACGACACTTCGAGCTCGACCGCAGGATGACGCGACGCGTCGTAACAACGCTAGAACACGCGATGGTGACCGCTGACGATAATTTCGAAGGAAATTTGATGCTGTCGGTGGCGAGAAGCGCTTCTGATGGGACTCGTCTGTTGTTTGTCGTCATGGGCATCCGACTGTCGACAGGTGTCACCAGTTGGAAACCCCCTCTTCTGGCCAACCATGACTACGATGGATTCTAAGCTTTCAACCCAGAACTAAAATGCAGATAATTCATCCAGTGTCAAGAAATTTACGGAGTCACGAGAAAGCCGACTCCTCCACCTGAACCTTTCGTTCGTCCACACCGTGAGCATCCTTTCTGCAACCACTGACGTGGCACATCGCCAGCACTCGGTTTAGTAGGCACACTTCTGCAATTGAAGTATCTGACACCAATGAGTCACCTGCAAACGCAAAGCCAAAGTCTGAACAAGGAGATAAGCCTCCATCCCACAAACCTTGTTTTCCTCTTTTCTATAAATACAGCATCTCCCATCCCTCTCCTGTCCAGTTCTTCGTCTGTATTCCTACTGAAGTTTTCCTTTCGCTGCTTTCGCTGTTGTTTTGTTTCTTTGTTTCTTTATTTCCATCTGCTATGATACATTCATTTGTTTCACTGCGTTCCCTTTCCACCCTTCACATAAAGTTCAGCCCATGTTCACCACCAGCAAAGTTCCACCATCACCAGACACGGCTCAACACCAGCACATCACACATCATTCACATCACGGGGCAAAGATTTCTTCTTCACACCACCAGCAAGCCGGTGAATGCAATGAAAAAAAAAGAAAGGTTCAAACCGAATCAACTGACACCCCTCTGGTCAGAGAAACAGCGAGAGTAGACAAAACTGCAAGCAGTGATAATAAATCAAAAATTGTGCCGCGGACTTACCAACCTACTGCGACTGGGGGGTTAGCGCAAGTTTTCCCAGACCGCAGCACTTGCGCCGGCGCCTTGAGTTGCCAGACAACAAGACGGCGCTGTTCGAGACTCAAGAGAGCCCGAGTCAAGCAGCAGAAGCATGAAGAGAAGAAAAGAAAAGAAGAAGACGAAGATGGGGAGAAGACGGCGGGTTCAGGAGCCATGCCCTGGAGACCATGAACATCAAGAGCAGAGCAAGTTCGAATTTGGAAGGTAAGCAAGTTCGAAAGTGTGTTGGCAGGTAGCGCCATCTATACCGAATGACTTGCTCACCTACCACGGGAGGAACTAAAGAGCTCGCACAGCAAACAAAGTCAATCGCGACCACCTCGAACATCGCGCAAGACATGAGTCAGCGACCTCCAAGACCTCACCCAGTACAAGACAATGAGGAAAATATGAATGTGTTAGAGCTAGTGCCTCTTTAACCTAGGTTGTCACAGAACCAATGGATACAAACGAGCATCTGAATGAGATCCTATACATCAACTCTCAACGCAGAGCTTAGCTACCGACATCGAGACTGCGCACTGGGGGAGGCACAATGATGAGAGACATACGTAACCGCTTGGCAAGACAAGGCCCAATGCAGGAGCGGGAAAGTGATTTTTTACAGGGAAGGAAGAAGCCCTACAGACAAGCACCTGCACCGACGCCCTGGATCTGTGAGCTCACAGCACGGCTGGGCCAAAGGAGTTCCCTAGCACTATGATTTAAAGACGAAGAGAAGAGAAGATATCTAGCCCCAGTATGGGCGATATTTCTGAACCACGAAGAGAACCCCCGTTTCTCGCCAAAGCGCGAGTACAAGAACGAGACTCGAGTAAAATTCGGGTAAGGCAACACTACTTTCCCAGGCAGCAAGCAGTCTTTGGGAAGGCAGGTACCGCTATTCTGCCTCCTCGATCGAATGATGCCCGCAGCGGGGTGATGCGAATGACCCGGAGCTTTCGGCCCGTGCATCGAAACGAGAAGGCACTTATCCAGCCGGAGAAAAATGCCCAGGAACGGACGAAGGGGCCTCAAATGATTTTTGCCTGATCTTTGAGGCGAACACTGGTGGAAGCACCATCGCATCAGGAACGGAAGAGTAAGAAGAAATAAACGCGAGCACGGCACGGAGATATCGGGGTTGAGGAGAGTGTGGTGATGCTGAGAGGGGTTGAAGTAATCGGGGATGCTAGATCATGATCCTTGTGGGAAAATGCAAGCAGTTGATCATACAAGTCCCTGAGTTACTCGCAGCAGTTCAATCATAAAAATTTCTGTGAGCTGTTGGTATTTTCGCGTAGCTTCTTTTCGTTTCGTTGAACCGACCATGGTGATTGAAGTGAAGCTATTCGGGGGACCCACCTTGGTAGGGCACCCAGTATAGTACTTTCAAGGTTTTCTCTCCAGCGTTGTCGTGCACCTCAGTTCTCCGCCGTACACGTGATCACTGCCCAAGGGTTCAGCCTTTCGAATTCTTGCCTTCAATCTCGCAATCGCAATCTAGCACTGCAGCTCAGCTGGCCTCCGAGACCACATTTGGCATGCATCATCCCAATTCTGTTTCCCCACGCACATCAGCCGCAGCGTTCTAGCCCGGCCTGTCTAAGCCGCAGCTCCAAAATGGCAATATTTCCGCAAACTATCGCTGTGCTGTGGCTAGTCCTGCGTTGTGATCAATTTATTGGTAGATAGTCTGTGTGATTGGCGAGGTCTGGACCCAGTGCGGAGGAACCGTTCTAACCGCTTATCGCGGCCCGTGGCGAGCTGGACTGCACGTGGCGCGCACTATTGAACCGTTATGATTGGGCTCCCTCATCAGGGTCTCGTCTCAGCTTGGTCTAAGCGACGCCTGTCTCAGCCTTGGGAGAGCTTTTGGGGGGCTTTTAGCGAGGGCTGGTTTCTAGACTGTTGCTGAGGATCAATGTTTCAAGCCGCACAGCTAGCCACAAGGGTTTTCCGTGGTATTGGGGATGTGATTTGGCTTGGAGATGGAATGGCCAAGGGAGCTCAGCTAGCCATATCTGCCACACCATACGCAGATTGGTCGGCAAAGGTCTTGCTGTGCACAGTGTTCGGGCTAGTCGCCATCAATACTTTCTGCATGCAGAGCTGAGAGAATACCCGCTAGGTAGTTCGTCGTGAAGACAGGCGCATGTAGCGATAGTCGACGGTTATAAAGCTGCGCTAATCTCCTACTGATTCTATTCATCATCAACAGCAACTTCTTCTCTTTTCTACATCTCCTACCTTCAACCTTCTCTTCTTATACTCCAGATCTCATTCAACTTTTCATAATGTTCGTCTACCAAGGAAAGTTCAACTGGCCTGAGCCCCAGCTAGCCGAGAACGAGACTTTCACAATCATCTTCCCCAACGGTGTCGTTCATGCCAATGACCCAGTCTACCTCTTCACCCAGTGGACAAAGGACTCCCACCGAGTCCGAAAGTCCAAGTTCTTCCAGACCATCGTTGTCTCCGACGTGAAGCAGCTTTCCAGCACCACTGATGTCTCCTTCACCCTCTCCGGTTCCAGGTACAGCTATGCTATCACTACTGAGCAGAAGTACGCCAAGATCAAGGTCGACATGTCGGGACCTGGTGGTGCGAAGACCTTTGCTCTGGACCGCGTGTGGAAACCTCAGGACAAGGTTGACCACGCTGCTGCCCTCCGTATCTGGGCTGGAAGCATTGCTATCCATGGCAATGCTACTGATGAGCACAGTGCTGTTGATGAGCAAGCTATCTTTGTCCTCCCTGAGGACTACAAGGATGGCAAGCCTGTGTTATCTTCATGGCAGTGGACCAAGGACACTGCGGGCAAGACCAAGACCACTGCTTTTAAGGGAGCCGCACTGAAGTTTATCAGTTCTGATGATAACCTCTCCAAGTTCGCCTTTAGCAATGTCTATGACTTCACCTGCTCGTGGAACCGCAAGACCGAGAAGCTCGGCCTTGAGATCAAGAAGGACGGAAAGCAGACCAGAGTCGGCGAATTGAACCTCATGGCTAAGATCGAACCAAAGGCTCAGTAAGTAGTCCTCAAGTTATGTCCATGTACAATGATGATAACCATCGATGCAGTTCATTTGACTCTGAAGACTTGGTTGCCCCAACCAAGAAGGAGACTGAGTTCCGTCTCCCTCAGCCTCAGGCTACCCTTCCCCGAGTTCTCGACCCTATGCCGTTCCCCAAGACTCTTCTTGAGACCCTTAAGCATGGAGCGGCTTTCATTGAGCAAGCTGGATACCTCACAGTCCAAGCCCAGAACGTATGTGCTTCCAGTCCTTCGGTCTGATCCTTCTTTGCTAACCAACAACAGAAATTCGCTGCTCTGGATGTCGATTTCCACAAGCAGACCGTTCTCGTTGAAACCCTCAAGAAGGACAAGAAGAACCTTGAGACGGAGATTACTTCCCTTACAGGTCAACGCAACAAGGCCAATGCAACCATCGACCGGCTGAACAAGCAGCTCGATAAGGCCAGCGAGGAGTACAAGGAGAAGGTGAAGCATCTCAACGAAAGGATCGAGCATCTCAAGCAGGACGACAAGTTCGATCACCAGGTCATCAAGAAGCTGCAGGAAGATCTCAACAAGCTTGCCTCTGAGATCGCATGTCTCAATGTTGACTTGTGCCAAGCTCAGCGTAAGAAAGAGGAGCTTGACCACACCATAGTCACTCTCCAGGAGGAGATCTTTGCTCTTCTTGCCAAGGTCCTTGAACTTGAGAATGCGCTTAAAGTCCAGAAGAAGGCGAACACTGGTCTTATCGCTGTGAATGGAGACCTCGACAAGCAGCTTAAGGAGTCTCTCCTCGCACAAAAGGCTCTCCAGAGCCAGCTCGCCGATGCTAAAGCTGAGAACGATCGCATCAAGGAGGAACGTGACGACGCTCTCAGCGACTTCAACAGCACCAAGAAAGAGCTCGACGCGGCCAAGACAGAGCTTGACGCCAAGAGCGGTAGTCTGAAGACGACGCAAGAGAAACTTGTCACGGCGGAAGCGGAGGTCTTCAAGTCGCAAAGGCAGGTCGATGATAGAGATACCGAGGCCAAGACTCTCAAGACTCGCATCAAGAACTGGGAGACCAAATTTTCGAAGAGGAATGAGGACTGGAGCAACCTGGTGGACGAGTATCAGGAGAAGTGCTATAGTGGAAAGACCAGCGATCTAGACTTGAAAGAGCTCCGCGACCGTGTTGAGGCTTTCCGAGCGCTCGTCTGAAGCCAGGAGCCGGAGCCGACAGTCAAGCTACCGCCAGTTCAACCTATTCCGAGGACTGATCCCCTGTTGGCGCCGGCATGGGCTATGAGACGGTTCTACGGATCGCTACTTACTGTTCTGACATTTGGGTGGTTACGATGGGGAAGATGGTGAGGTTTAATGGGTTCTAATACGGGATATCAGTTTGGTCACAATCATTTCTTATTTCTTAGCTTTGTATTGACATTTTGGCTTTTGACTACACAATCTTTTCATGATCCTGCATATTGTCTTTAATTGCATCATTGCAAAGCTTTGAGCGAGATGACCCCCGTTGAGTTCGTCTCGAATTGGTTGGATCGCCATACAGTGTGATTTAAAGCGCGCATCCTATCTTCACTAGCATGGCGAGCACCAATGACATTCAGCCTTTGGTCAGCTGTAGGATGGGACCTGCATAATCGAAGCAGGGTCCAAGAGCATCGGAATTCCGTGTCTAGAGGGAGCAAGAAAACCTAGGACAGCTATCCTCAGTGGCAAAAATACTAAAGAAAAGTCTGTACACTGTAGTGGGTCTTTAAGCCCGTTAATTCTAGCACCCTAATTCGACGTCAGAGGTTTTTTTACCCCCTACGGCGTGTCTCTGTCTTTGTCTCAGAATATCAAGCTAACCACCCAGGGCCAAGTTGGCGCGCTATAAATGTGTCCAGCCACTTCCCTTCAATATAAAGGGAACATTTACTTCGTAGTATTCTTCCTTTCCCTCTACCTGCAACTCCATAACCATCATGTTTTGGGAAAATGTTCCCATCCCGAATACATGGGCAGTTATCGCCCTGACCGGACTATTGTTTCTACTGAGTCGCTATGCATCACCCTCCGTCGATCCGCTGGAACCGCCTTTGCTGAAACCTCAAGTCCCGCTGGTAGGACACATCATCTCAATGTTCAGCGAGGGCGGCGGATTCTATGTTCGCCTATTGTAAGTTCCTGACAAACAACGAAATACAATTCTAACCCATCACCGTAAAGAACGCAGAATGCCCGTCTGCACCCTCCCCATGCTCAACGGCAAAGTCTACGTCATCAACTCCCCAGGTCTTATCCGACCAGCTCTCAAGACCAATGGCATTTCCTTCGATCTGTTCCTTGTTGAATTCTCGAAAGCTATGTGGGGTCTGAGCCAGAAAGCAGGTGATCTCATTTCCGATAAGAAATATTTGAAGACGGGACTGTCGATTATTCAGTCTACTCTCATGGGCGAGCCATTGCACAGACTAAATCTCAGTGCTTCAACCAGATTCATGACGTATCTCAACCCCATAAAGCCTGGGGAGTCGGTGGAAGCGTCCGATGTGTTTATATGGCTTCGGGATATCTTGACTGATGCGACTGCGACAGCTCTTTTCGGGGTGAAGAACCCGTTGACGATGGATAAAGCGCATCTCATGTGGTGGGTCTTGCAAGAGCCTTATTATCATTATTGTTACTGATCATTGGCAGGACCTTTGACGAGCAATCCGTGTTGTGGCATTAGGCGTCCCCAGCCTTCATCACCAAAAAGGCAATCGACGCCAGACGCGAAATCAACAACCTGCTCCTGGCTTACTACGAATCTCAAGGCGAGCTTGAAGACGGTGCATCTGACATCGTATGCGACAGACCGAAGTTCCTCCGCAATACGGGATTCACAGATGATGACCTAGCTCATATGGAGATGTTGCTGCCCTGGGTTGGGGTTACCAACACTGCACCAACGTTATTCTGGATGTTCGTGCACGTCTTGACGAACCCTGAGTATCTATCTCGGGTACGAGCTGAGATTGAGGGTATCGCCGTTATCACAAACGGGCCCGAGGGTAAGACAGCAACGTTGATGTTAGAAAGCTGGAGAAAAGCTGCTCCTTCCTCCACGCTTGCTATCAAGAGTCTCTTCGTCACTATCTTCACTCCATCGTAAATAGACGGGTTATGGTAGACACCACGGTCCAAGACGCACAGGGTCGCAGTTATCTTCTCAAGAAATGCTTCAATACTCAGTGGGTTCCACCTGTGGCTCACTTCATCGTTGAGATCTGGGGCCCAGACACCAATGACTTCAACCCCGAGCGCTTCGTAGATGTAACAGTGCAAGATGAAAAGAAGAGAAGAGGATCAAAGTTGTCGTTTGGAGGTGGGAAGCATCTGTGCCCTGGGCGGAAGTTTGCGTTTACAGAGATACTGGGTTTCGTGGGTGTTGTGGCGTTGGGTTTTGAGGCTGAGGGGTTGAGTCTGCCAAAGTCAGGAGATCCTGGTGTTGGAGTTGGGCCGAGAATGCCAGACTGGGTAGGAAAGGATCTCAAGTTTAGGCTCAGGAGGAGAGAAGGTTGGGAAGATAACACTTGGGTGTTTCAAGAGTAAACGGCTCCAGCACGCAGCAGGATTCTAGATATATATATATATATCTTTATATAACTCTCAAACATTATTTCAATCCATTTTCTATATGCTCATCTTACTTACTCTTTACTTGGCTGCAATGGGTGCAGAGCCATACCTAAGCAGAATCGTTAGCGTTATCATAATATTTCAGAAATGGAAACAGAGGCTTACAAAGTAATCGAGGCAAGGCCAAGAACACCCGCCACGCAGCTAAACACCATAGCCACGTAACCTTTTGTGGTGAACCCAGATGGTAGAGGAGGCACCATCAGGTTCTGCCCCGTCAAGTCCAAGAAGTCTTCTGTGTTACCAGCTGCATTACCAACAGTCGAAATCCCCTGGTCTGCACAGATCTTCTTGTAGTCCTCTGGAATGGTCAAAGTCTTTTGCATTTCAAGCGGTGATGAAATCATGGTTGCAACCAGGCCAGTGTCCATGTGCCATTCGATATGGCAGTGGAAGAGCCAGACACCTATCACAGTTAGACCTTGCTTAGTACAGGTCGCAGTACGTTGACTTACCTGGATTAGTAGCTGGGAAGCGAATAACGAAGTTTCCCTGTGGGTAGACCAGAAGTGTATCTCTTCTCATAGGTACAGATGGGTAAGTGATGTTAGTCCACGATGCGTTGAAATGGCCCGCATTGTCTTCACTGCGGTGTACGACTTGGAATGCTTGGCCGTGGAGATGGAAAGGATGTCGTCCAGAGTCATCGTTGTTGAGGATTATTTCCACAATCTCACCGTGTTTGAGGACGAAGGAATTTGTGTCGCTTCCATAGACGGTAGGGTTGGTTGCGTTTTGGCCTGCGGATAGGACGGTATATAGTGTTGGGACCTTGGGGGACACGTAGGAAACATCGTTGAAGAAGGCACTAATGGTCATTAGCATGAATGTGCCAGCCTTCATCAGAGGACAAAGATATGCAGGGCTACTCACTAGTTCGCACCGTTACCTAGGTTATTCATTGTGAGATCCAATGAGATGGTGTGGTCGGCCTTTTCTAACAACTTCTCGCCGTCTGTGGGGACAAGCTTGAAGTCATCATAAGGCTCAAAGTCATCCAAGACAGCAGCAGAGGGAAGCTTCTTGTCGGAATCGTACTCTAGCCAGCCAGTGACATTCCAGTTCAGACCATCAGGAATAGTATCGAACAAACTCTACAAATACAAGGGATTAGCTTCTGTAGCAAGATGATGTCAAAAACGTCAACGTACCGTATCCATACTAGCCATCATGGGGTAATTCGCCCCAGTCTCATTCTTCATCGTGACCAACACAGCATATCGTTGGGCACTCGCAATGTAAATCATATCCGTCTCAGCAGGCTTCGTCCAGACGCCATCGACTTCAACGATCTTCATAGTATGCCCCTCGATCCAGAAGTACTGAGACGCAAAAGCACCCACGTTCACCAAGCGCAGAAGATAGGTTTTACCAGGCTCAACGGGGAGAGTCATGTTCTGTGTGTCGTTCATAAGAGCAGAATTCGGAACGGGCTCTGCGCCGGTAGGATTCTTGTAAGAGACGAATTGTTTCATGAGATCTGGCATTTCATCGTGATACCAATCTGAGAGCGTGATGACGCGCTCTTCGTCGTAATCACCCGCATATGGATTCTTGGGATCTTGGATGATGAGAGCTTGGCGTAGACCATCTGGGTATTGAGCTCTTGTGTGAGAGTGATACCAGTAGGTCCCAACTTGATCGGCCTGTCGAGGATCAGCCTTGCTCCTTTCACAGCTCATGGATCAGACTCACCGTGAAGTTGTATGTGATGGAAGCACCAGTGGGGATGTTGCATTGGGTTACCATAGCAGGTCCATCCATGATATTCGTTCCATTCTGATACATGCCGTGCCAATGGATGGTAGTAGACTCGTTCCCCAATTGGTTTGTCACCTTTGCAATGATTCTGTCACCTCTTGTGATGTTGATGACTGGAAGAGGCCATTGGTTGTTGATGCCGATTACAGGACGTGCATGTAACCCATCGGGGTTTGCAGTCGTCCATGTGATGTTCCAGTCGAAATGCACATCTTTTGCACTGACCGTTGAAGGTCCGGCAAAGAGGATGGCCAGCGATGAGACTACGAGTGATAGAAGCATCGCGACAGTGACTAGTTCATCAGTCTCGGTTCTGCATACACTCGTCTCAGAGGCGATGAGGAAGGATGAACAGAATCAATTGGCGGCAGGCTCGTTGCATCGGGTGCCATGCAGGGAACCGATCAGATAAAGACTGCGGCAATTCCTCAGCATGTTACATCGCACCGAAATGCAGGCATTAACTGCAACTGAGTTGAGTAACCTTAGTTTTTGGCACCAAACTCTGGATAACCGGCACGCGCGAGATACGAGCATCAGCCCATGGCATGGCTTCTAGATTGATAAAGATCGGATAATCGGGAGCGCGATTAATTTATCTTATCGATCTTGTCAAATCAGATGGCGTCAGACACAACAAGTCTCGGAAAGTCGGCACTCGCTAGCGATGCCAGAAGTTATCTTATCCATCTTTTCACTAGCAGGTGACTTCAGCTCGGGAAAGACGGCACGAGGCTGGCATCTTTGGTGGCGCTAACAGCGTCGTAGCGTGCGAGGGTTAAAGTCAATTCGGGGGATCCACTCTCTTGTGAAAGCGACTTGGGCACGCCTCAATATATTGTTGCGTTCCATTGCATATCCCCTCATGCCCAAGAGTTCATAACTTTCAGTCTTTTTCATTCGTACAGCTCCAAACTTGTATCTGACTGCCTGGTCTGTGGCTATCGAGCTGATATCATCATGACAGTCAACGTCTTTGCTGTGCCCAGTATGTGACGGCCATATCCAGTCATGACTCGGAATGTCTAACAATCATCCAAATAGTATTCTTCATCTGTTTCCGAGAATGTCTCGAAACAAGCATCATCGTCTCTGTCCTTCTAGCTTTCCTGAAGCAGAGTGTCGGCGGCGAAGGTGATAAGGAAACATACAAACGCCTTCTTAAACAGGTACTTTTCCCTGTCCAAGTCCCCTCTACTTCAATCTAACAGATAATCAGGTATGGATCGGAGTAGGTCTCGGCCTCGCCATCTGTATCTGCATTGGCGCTGGCATGATCGGAGCATTCTACTCCCTCGGCAAAGACGTCTTTAGCAAGACAGAAGATATCTGGGAGGGAAGTTTCAGTCTTGTTGCGGCCATCATCATCTCCATCATGGGCGCTGCTCTCTTGAGAGTTAATAAACTTCAGGAGAAGTGGAGGGTCAAGCTCATGCAGGCCCTTGATAAGAAAGATACGATTGCGACTTCTGGTATCATGAGTCGTTTCAAGCTTTGGTCGGAGAAGCACGTCATGTTTATTCTACCCTTCATCACAGTTCTGAGAGAGGGTCTCGAGGCTGTTGTGTATATCGGAGGTGTCAGCTTGGGACTTCCCGCTTCCTCGTTTCCTTTGGCTGTCATTTGCGGTCTTGCAGCTGGTTGCGTTGTTGGATACATCATCTACAGGTATGCTTTATTTCCAAGCCTCTAGGCTACTACTAACTATTTTGATCAGGGGAGGAAACACCACGTCTCTCCAGATCTTCCTCATCATCTCTACCGGTTTCTTGTACCTCGTCGCCGCGGGCCTCTTCAGCAAAGCTGTCTGGGCCTTTGAAATTCACGCCTGGAACAACATCATCGGTGGTGATGCGGCTGAAGTTGGCTCCGGTCCTGGCTCTTATGACATCCACAAGAGTGTCTGGCACGTCAACTGCTGTAACGCCGAGCTCAACGGTGGCGGTGGCTGGGGTATCTTCAACGCTATCCTTGGTTGGCAGAACTCTGCGACTATCGGATCTGTTGTCTCGTACAACGTTTATTGGCTTGTCGTTATCATCTGCTTCTGCTCTATGACTTATATGGAGCGATATGGCAACCTCGGTATCTTCACACCACTGACGACATGCTTTGGACTGCGCAAGAAAACTGTCCACGAGAAGCCAAGCAGCATTGAGAATGAGCTTATGCCTTCAAATGGAGATGACAAGACTGCTACACCAGTTATAAGCAGCATTTAAATGGCAAACACTGTATAGCATTATAAAAAAGATCACATTCAATATGTATAGCATGAATCAATAAAAACAGCTTCAAGGCTGTTTCAAATGGCTTATTGAAAACATTGGAGAAACCGAGGAGAGCACTTTTGGTGGCTTGGTCTGTTCTCCAACGACCCACCTGAAGAGCAAAAATTTGCAAAAGGGAACGATCCGAAAATCTTGAGTCGACCACGCCAGGAGTCGAACCTGGAATCTCTAGAGAGTTCAGAAGATGGAGACCGAAATCTAGCGCCTTAGCCATTAGGCCACGCGGCCGGTGTCTTTGATGAATGTCAAGGTCTCTCTTACATGATACGAGCCTTACAAAAACAGTACCATTTGCGACGCAGGACGGGCGATGCAACAAGAGCTTGGTCCAATTTCATGGGACTTAAACACGATCATCACAAAAGAATTTCAAGTCTTATTTAGTCTTCATGGTAGTTTTTTAGCCAAAGGGAAAGCCTTAACTTGTCAAAATACAGAAAAACACGGTTCAATCGTTGCCAGTTATGTAATATTGTGCCGCAGTATCGAAGTGGCGGCATATCAATGAATCACAGCTGTATCACAAAATGTCACCAAAACAGTAGTAGATTATTTCAGAACCCGGAGCACGTGGAATCATTGTTCTACCTCCCCTTCAACTCTTTGCTGTGTCCTTTCACTCCTTTTGCTCAGGAGTAGCAGAGGTATCACCATAAAACGGAGAGAATCTTGCATCACTGCACTATATCCAGTCCTCCTCTTATCCTTCACCACCAAATAGAGGAAATCGAGCTAACCCTCTGCTACATAAGACATCATCGCAGGAGCGGTTCATCCCGCCAGTGAACCAACTGTCACGTTTCATTCTTCTCACTTGAGCAGCCCTGCCTCCAACACGATCGCCATCTCATCTTCCATCATCCTCCAAAGCAGCAACAAGATGCTGGAGCAATTGACGCCTTGGGTTCCTAAGGCCTCTGTGTCGGAAAGGGTAACCTTGGATGACTTGACCATCACCTTCCGACGCACGATTCGTGTGCCCGACAACAAATTCTCGGCCGGGCTTCCGCCCAATGAAGGAAAGTTTCCTCTTTTCGAAGTGAAAGACTACGCTAGAACCCTTCCTCTTTCAATGGCACAGAAAGGCGGCATGTTCATTCCCATGTATCGTGAGTATCCCCGCAGCTGTGTTATCTACCAAGGCTAGTATCTGATGAATCAGAACGCGAGGCCTTGTGGATCGACTTCAAGTCCCAGAAGAGATACGCCATCAAGATCTACGTCGGAGATGTCAACATAGTTTCAGGCGAGCCATCAGTCCCGACTGCAGCGACTTCGCTTCGCCGTCGCCGTCTCTTGAAGGAAGGCAAGAGTATTCAAGACTATATCGTTGTTCCTGAGCAGATGTGGGTGGATGGCGTAGCTGTCGAGCCAGGCAAGGTTCGACAGTTTGTGGCCGTTCCAACTTCAACTGGCTACTCCATCGAGGCCCAGATGAAACACGAAGAAACGACTGCCGGTATTCAGTTTGAGATCACACGTCTTGATCCCCTTTCATCTGGTCCAAAGGACAACATCAACGTTATGGTCAAGGGGTTGAACGGTGAACCCTTCAACTACTTTCTCTCGCGGTTCAGCAGAGTTGAGGATCTCAAGTTGCTTATCCGAGCTAGGGATGGCATTGAAGTTAATCAGCAAAAACTAGTCTGGTCCTCCCAGAATCTTGAGGGTATGAATTCTTTTCGTCAGTCAGTGGCAGGATAACACTCAACTAACTATTCACAGACGGCAAGAGACTGTGTGACTACAAACTTGAAAATGTATGTTTCATCAAGTCGCGGTATCAAACTTTCTGGTCTATCATATGCTAACTAGAACCCTTAACTTTAGGGAGCACTTCTCTATCTCTTGGTCCGCCTTCGTGGTGGTAGCGCCATCGTCCATCAGCCAGAAATGAGCATCGCTGCAGGTGGTCTCATCCGTCAAAACATCGTCGAAGAGCCCAAAGGCCTATACCAAAAGTCAACCACGGCCATACTAAACGTGCAAATCCTCAACAGCGCCAGTTTCAAACGCGTCACGGGTCAAGACCCCCCGGTCAGCCCCATCACAGCCAGAACCTACGCCAGACATGGGTATCCATTCTATTCGCTGGACGAAGGCCCAGCCACCCTCTCTGGTGACTTTCCTGGTCTCAAGTCACTATGTCAGCTTGAGGGACGCACCGAGAGAAACGTCGCGGGTATTCCAATCATTGATGTTGAGACCCAAGAAATCCTCTGTGCGTGGGTTTGCAAGACGTGCAAGGCCAGAAACACTGCTGTAATGCGAGTGTGTAAGTCCTGCGACAGGAGACGGCCTGCCTTGCGAAAGCGCAATAAGATTGGACTTCTGAATCCTGAAGGACCCAAGACTCCTTTCCAATTTTCTTCGGAGATTGCTGAAGAGCTTGAGAAGAAGCTCACATTGGTTTGAGAATGGTTGATCATGAGCACGATGGTTTAAATGACAGGAACTTAATGGACAAGTTGCCAGAGGATGGCTATGTTTTTGTCTCTATCGTTAGGCATCGAGACTAAAGACGAAGGGAGGCAAGACAGGGTTGTATTCAGGGTGTCCTAGCTACAATGACTCTCTTCCTAGACTATTTCAAAACTCTTTCTAGACAACCACTTTCTTCTGTAAAGTCTCGAACTGCCTTATTTTGAACCATTGTGGAATAGTTCACCTCCGAAACTACCAGAGACGAGTCACTTGCATCATCATCAGCAGAATACTTTACTGCAGTATACCGATCGAGCTAGACGTTATTAGACCAGGTACCAGAGTAATGGGGACAAGCTTACCCAACGAACAACAAATAGCCAGCCTACCATAGCAGCACTGACACAGAGCATGCCTATATACCCATTTCGCCAGTAAGGAGCGTGATCAGCAGGGAACATGACGATACCCCAGAACGTCCACAGTAGGCCATCACTTGCTGCCATGGAAGCCAACGTCACACTTCTAGCGGCATCATCAGCTGTCCGGGCCAAGATGTTGCTAGACCATCCATACAAAAGCGGATTTATGCCGTATGCTGAGGCTGAGAGGTACAGTGCTGTGAGGTTTCCCGCAACTGACATTCCTGGAATTAGCAATACAATGCTGCAAATTATCTGGATCGAGCAGAGCAGAAAACCAAGTGACATTCTCCTGTTGTAGCGATCCATGAAAAATGACACCGAAAGCTCAGCAACAATGCCGACCGCATGGGTTGGGATCGGGAGGGTGTTGACTTCAGTCTGGGTGAAGCCGTCAATGTCCTTGCGGAACTTAAGGTACAGAAGCATGAGCCCCTGTACGACGTAAGACTGAAGTGCAGATCCAAGAACTGAGAAGACACAGCAGACATAACTAGCCATCTCCATTAGTACCGAAGCTAGAAAAAGAAGAAATCATTACTCACAGAAGAGGATGTCCCATCACCCTCTTCACAAGACTCCACGCCTGTATATCATGGCCGTCTTCCTTCTTCGGCGGCAGTCGATCAAGGGCAAGTTTTCGTTCTTTTTCACTCAGATACGAAGCATCTGTGTACTCAGGTACATCTGGGAAGAAGAAGAAGCCAAAGATAGCAACAGGTAGTGTGATGATACCGTCTATCAGAAACACCCACTGCCATCCTTCGAGTCCAGCGCGACCTTCCATTGACTCATGGATGGCAGCCATCATAGCTCCCGCGAACATTTTTCCGACTTGACCAGCCACGGTGAACATGGCGGTGCGTTTGGCGATTTCATTAGATTTGCTGTCAGATCGTCAGCTTCACTCGTGAACTCAAGATTAGTGAGACTAACTACCAAGAGCCCATGATGTAGATCGAGCCGGCATAAGTACTTGCTTCCGCCAGGCCCATCAGGAAGCGAACGGCGCAGAGCTGAGCATATGTCTTGCAAGCTGCACTGACCATAGTGAGGCCTGCCCATACGACGACCATGGAAGACATCCATATTCGAGGACGGATCTTGTGGATGATTATACTACTGGGTATCTGTCCGACCAGCATGCTGCGAAATCTGTCAGTTGGTCCTGGGCTGAGGTTTGGGCGAGTTCGTACCCTGCTGACGCCATCGAGAGGAGAACATTGTACTGATTGCCACTCAGCTCAAGAGCTTCTTTGAGACCTGCTACCTATTGCAATTTTAGCCAAGGCATTTGCACAAGTTCCTTTGGCTGGGCTCACGTATGCATTTGCAAAGGCCTGCCTGTCTGTGACTTCAGCGTCAGAAGAGCGTCATGGATGCTGCAGTGAGGAGACGTACCAAGATGATTGAAAAAGAAGCTGAAGCAGCAGAAAGTCTTGTCTCATTAGTTCCAGACCAGAGCTGAAGTAAACAGTGACCTACAAGAATAAAGAAATCTGCTCGATCTTAGTGTCGTTCTCATCGAAAGGCCAGAGTAACATACCAAGTTTTCGTATCAGCCTCTTCTCCTCTTTACTCGTATCACCCCATAGATAGTCAAGCACTAGGAGCACACATAAGTCAGATAAACCACCTGCCAGGGTGCGAAACTTACTTGTTTCCTCGAATCAGCCTCGTTGCGGCGTATCAAAGATAGTTTGCGAAAATGCAAAATGTGTAGCGGAAGTTGGTGTTAAGTTAATAATGTCACGGGTTCTATTGGACGGTTTCTTTTTCAGTGGAGGATCTATCAAGGTTCGCAGCTGATCGGTCGCTTACTGTTTTTAGACACTGCCAAGATCGAGAGATGCTTATCTGATAAGATTCATGAACATAAACAAGATATACTATTTATCCTAGAATGAGGTTTGGATAAATCATGACAAGTCGAGATCGCGTGATAAGCCAACCTCTGTGTGCAGATTCAACCTGTCAGCCACAAGTCTCTGCTGCAACTCGTAAAAGGAACCTCCGAAAAGCCAGTAACGTGACCTCAACCACAGCCAAAAGCACAACCTTCAAGCCACCAAAACACCATCGCCAACTCAAGACCGCATCTAACTCCTCCTGATCCTCCCCCTGAACTTCCTCCCACCGCGTCGTCCCCTCCCCGCATAACACTCAAAACACCTCGAATCATAATACACAACCTCTCCACCCCTCCGCCTCTCCACAAAGTCGTTATCCGGATACAGCGTACAGCTTCCCTGCTCCGTCGGCGAAGCCGGCTCCTCAAAGCTGATGAGCTCGCAGTTGAAGAGATCAAACTCCTTACACTTCTGCGCGCAGTCCTCCAGGTACAGACTCTCCAGAACCTTGCTATCTCCCTCCCTGGGCTCGCCGAGTACGTCGCATTTTATGTCCTCAGATGGTTCTGAGATGAGCGTGTAGGAGGGGCAGGATGTTGTTGTGGTGGGAGCAGCGGTGGTGGTGGTTCTTGGTTCTGGTTTGCAGTTATTTGCGCTGACGCCTGCCGCGAGGGTCGCGATGACGGCGATGGACTTTGTTGAAGGCATCTTGACACTTCCCCGGGAGATAAAAAAGATTGAGAAAGAAAGGATACGGGAATAAATCAGGGGAGATGGAGATTTAAGAACGTCGATGCCCTGAGCTAGAGTCAATAGTCCGAGGCTAAGACCACGCCACTGTCGATAGTTTCATGGCGGTTAATTAAACTCTAGCATGGATCTGCATCTGAGATCTGCTGTACTTTAAAACAAGAAAACTGTAAGATATCTATCTATGTAATACAATAAATCCGGTATACCTTAATTTGGATATTTACTTCCTCTCTGGTATCTTTTGCTATGAACTCCGTCGGCCATGTACCGATATTGCAACCTCCTCAGCCCCCAGCAACGACACTGAAGCTCATTCTCCTCCGGCCCTTCACGTCCAAAAGACCAGAACACTAAGTCTCAATCTAAATCCATCACCAGCCAATCCTCTCCACAGCCCTGCATATAGCAGAGAAGCAGTGAGAAAAAGTGTTGCACAAAAGCAACGAGTTTTTCAACAGCTATAAACCGAAGAAAGGACGTCGAATGCATTCCGCACTCTTTCAAAAAAAGCAAATCTGGGAGCATCGTCAGCGTCGTGGTTGTCATGTCACTGCATCGGTTAGTAGGTCAAGTTCGAGTCGTGTGAAATAAATTCGTCGTCCAATTCTAGGCCACTAGGCCGATGCGTGAGCGCCTCTCGGTGGAAAATGTAATCTGCGCCAGTCCCAAGAAAAAAAGCATACAAATCCCCCCTTTCATCACGGCGTTACTATACACATGCAAGGTGAATAACAAAAAGAAATGCGAAGATCATGACGTCTTCCAAGCCAGGTAAAGCCTCCCCGTCTAAATGTCCATAACCGGCAAAAGACACAAAAAAACTCCAGCATCAAATAATATGCACAACCGATGGGGGTATCAATATGGGCTCTGATCGTTCAGGGAAAGCAGGATCAGGAAGAACAAGGTCCGATATGTTTCTCATGTACGTGGCGAAGGAAATCTCGCTGCATTCTGAAAGAGGAGTAGTCGCCTCTGAGAATCACTTCAAGAATATTGCCCTGGTTGGGATCACGGGCAATCTCGTCCATTCTATCACGCAGGAGTTGGAAGGCGCCTTTGAAACGGTCGAGTATCGCTACGGTATTAGACGAGCCGCCGGAGATGTCGTTGCCCGGGTTGTTGGGGTCGATGATGGAGAGGCGATCGTAGTTCTTGTACGTGAGGCTTCGGACCTCGGACTGGGAGTGTTAGCAAGGAAAGAAATAGCAAATAAGGGCGATAAGACGTACCTTTCGGATGTACCCAATTGGTCTGGTCAGGGAGATGGCGTTGGTGTCGTGGCGGAATTCGCGCCCGTAAAGGTGAAAGAACTCGAGAAGCATCTCGCCGAGATGATGTTCGGGAATGAGGTTTCGGCTCTGTACCTGTGGCATAAGCTGCAACATGCTGACAACCAAGCAAATCACTGTGAAACCGCCAATTCCTCCATTTACAGGTTCATTCAGACCACGCATGAGCAGGAAATGTTTGATCACAGTCACTAGGATAGGCATGGCAGGATATTGGGCCTTCCACTCAAGGAAAGTGTCGACAGCGTTGACACCGCCCAAGTTCTCAAATGAAACATCGACCTTGAGGCCAGTCTGCTTGTCAACGTATTTGACCAGCGGAACTCTAGCGTGGGCAATAACCTCGATGGAGTGTTGGTCAGCTACGTGTTGGCTGGTGAGGAACTTCTGGAACTTGTACAGCCAGCTCTTTGCCGACAGGTATGTCGGAGGACCGCCTCGCATGAAGCTTGCTGAGCAGACGACTAGATCCATGTCTGCGGTGGGGAGATAGAGGCCGGACATGAAGGAACCAAAGGGGTGGACCGAAGCGCTCGCAAAGTTCCTGCCGTCACGTCGCATGGCTTTTCGAAGGTTCTCGACGAGGTTGTCACGGATTCGCTGTTCGAAATCGCGGGGTCGGACGTATTCGTAGAAGTCGATGATCTCTTTATGTAACCTGCGTATGTTAGTCTGAGTACAGAAGCGTGGAGAAAGCCTAGCTGGCAATGCGGATCCATGACGACTGGGTGGTAGAGAGGGTTGTGCACTTACCGGAATGGCATGTTCATGGTAGCAGAGTGATCAACATTATCCCAAGGACATGGGTCCTCTGTTGCCTTCGGCTGCCAACTGGGCAGAAGCGCGCCCTTCGAAGGCTTCGTCGTAGCCTTCTTCAATTGTCCATAATCGGGAGGCTTGATCTCATCGTCGGCAGTTCGCTTACGAGATCCAAGCGGATCGTTTCGTCGCGACGTATCCAAAGTCCCATTAGCAGGTGCTCGTGGCTTCTCGGGGAGACGCTCAGTGTCGGCCTTGGGTCCAGAGGGCGCGTTCGGAGGCGGTGGCGGGGGTGGTTCACGC
>JABFAI010000377.1:0-48448 GCA_013266175.1 Fusarium gaditjirri
TGAAATTAGTAAAAGAATAGTAATTTAAACTAGAATTAACTTAATCGTTATATAGTAATAAAATACTAATTTAAACTTTTAAAAAAGATTTATAATTTAATATAATTAAAAAATATACTAATTACCTTAAACCCTAAGTTGAACTTGCTTATTAGATTTTATTTTCTTAAAGCATCACTGATTTTCTCAATCAGTTTTTCCAGTGTTGTCTCCTTAGCAAGGAGGAATAAGAAGGGCACCTCAACTTTAAACGTACTAAAGACCCACGAGCGAAACTCTGCAGCAGTCATGCTGTCCATTCCATATGATGCGAAAGAATCCGTGAGCCGAATACTATCCGCGGAAGTCAAGATCATGCTCGAGAAACGCTTCTTGACAAGAGAAGATATAATTTGAGCCGCGGCCGTTTCCGAGCTGTTCAAAGCAGCTGTGAGACCAGGCGGTAGGTGGTCACTGTTGTTTTCGTTGCCGCCATCATCTTGTCCTTTGAGACCAGTTGCAACAATCGCACAGCGTGGATCCTGCAAGGCAAGCGGCTCCTGCTCCTTGCCCTTCCCATGGATACCAACGAAGTGATTGAACTCCAACCCCGTGAGGAACCCGCCATCAAAAGCACTCGTCCTCGCTGTAAGTGGTTGGTCGAGCCCGAAATTGGATTGAGGCATGGAAAGAGCGATATCAAGTATCTCCAGCAACTCTTCTTCATTGATAGGCTGCAGTCCACGACGAAGTAAGATCTGCTGAATTTCTGGATTTTCATGTAGGTAGCCGACATCTGCAATCATACCAAGCCCGACGCTTGTGGCTGGACGACCCAGGCCACGCCGATATGCCGCAAATGCGTCTAGGAAGACATTGGCCGCAGAATAGTTGCTCTCAGTCGCTGTTCCAAGAGCACCAGATATCGAGCTCGTCATCAAGAAGAAGTCGAGTTCCTCACTGCGATGCTCAATCGCATGGTGCAGATTCCAAGTACCACGCACCTTCGGATCGAGTGCTGTATGCCATGCAGAACTCGACATTTGCTCGAATAAAGCTTCCTAATTCAAGTATTAGCTACAATTGGCACCGCACATCTTGTTTGTCACTTACATTTAATCCCATTGCAGCCTGTACAACCCCCCCCAAGGGACCATCGATTGTCGCCACAGCTTTTTCAACGTCACCCATTTCACAAACGTCGCCCGCTACCACGTTTACCACTGCGCCAGCTTCGAGTAGCTGCCTTACAAGCTCTTGGGCAGGTTTCTTCTGGAGTCCAGTTCGGCCAAGAAATAGAAACTTGCGAGCACCTCTCTCCATCATCCAGGTGGAAAGGCTTCGGCCAATCCCTCCAAGACATCCGACAAGAAAGTATGTCTTCTGAGGGTGGAATTTAGCGTAATAGCGTCGTGCTTGAGCCTACATAACATCAGACGAAAGAATATAGATGACCGTCGATAGATGATGAAACTTACCTGAACTAGGCTCTTACCGTTCTTGAGTGAAACTGCAATCTTGCCTATTCTGTTTGAAGAAGAGAATTGTCGGTAGGCCTTACTGACGTTGGCAATATCGAACACTTGGATCGGATTCACAGCCGTGATGCAACCGTCCCGAAAAAGACTTAGCGTTTCAGATAGGAGACTAAGACTGTTAGCTGCAATCAATTGAAGCAAAGATGGAAGGTTACCTAGATGCTAGATTATGAAGTTTGGTATCCTCAGAATAGAACATTTCGCTGAGGTCGAAGGCTGTGAAGGTTCCACAGTCTTTGAAATGGCTTAGACCTAACTTTCCGCCGTCGAGAATGTCGCGCTTGCCGACTTCAACGAATCGTCCGAACTTGCCACAGATTCGCCAACTCTCATGAAGCAGTTCTCCTACAAGAGAGTTAAGAACAACGTCCACACCTCTCCCACCTGTGATGGCAAGAATTCCATCGGCAAAAGATGATTCGCGTGAGTTGAAGATGTGGTTGGGATTGATGCCAAAGGACTCCACCAAGAAAGACCGCTTGGCATCAGAACCAACAGTGACGAATATCTGGCAAATGTTAAAAGAGAAACATTCTAAGATGAAGAAGGGAACTTGAACGTACATCGGCACCAATGAGTTTTGCGACTTGGATAGCCGCGATGCCAAGACCCCCAGCTCCAGAGTGGATCAGAACAGACTAAAAGCAGCGCATATTAGATTATTAGCTGTCGGAGTCACACGTCTATAGGTTCTTACCTCCCCTTTTTGAAGATTTGCCCTATTCCTGAGTGCATATAGCGCCGTAGCGAATACAACAGGCAAGGTACACATCTCCTGGTTAATGGCTTAGTATTTTCCCGCCAGCATTCGCTTCTTAGTAACGTACCTCATCCAGTTCATTGTCTTCTAGCTTGGCACATTGCCATGATGCCACCTGTTGATGAGAGGCAAAATCAGATGGACCCATGCATACCACTCTGTCCCCAACGGCTACGTTGGTGACGGCGTTTCCGATCTTGGTTATTACGCCGGTGCACTCCAGGGCACAGGTGCCTTTATGCGTTTCAATCCTCCCGCCTAGGACGTATATGTCCTATAATCTATGTGTCAGCTTCCTAGTCGATATTCAGGCCTGGGGGATGGTATACCTTGGCATTGAGACCGACACATGTAACCTCGAGCTCCACTCTGCCAGGGGGCAGAATCGTGGGCAATTCTTCGATTTGCCTGAAGTAGATGCTTTCGAGCTGGCCAATATCCTCCATGTTCAGAACGCAAGGCTTAGCGTCATCCCATTCTGTCCATCTTTTGACTTTTCCTAGTCTTTGCAAAAAGGAGTTGGATAATTCATTATCGGGAACAAAGCGGTTGATATAGAGCCTTTTCTTGTACTGAACGAACTCCAAATCAATTGGGCAGGGACCGTGAGACTGAGAAAGAATGGAAAGAATATGTTCCGCTGCTTCTCTATGGTCATTGACGATATCATCAACGACAAGCGTGAAAAGTCCGACAGTCAAATACTCTAATCGAAGAGATCTGAAAAGGCCAGTGGCAATGGAGGTCTCCGGGTTGCTACCTTTGAAAATATCTCCATGGGTCACCCAGATTAGGCTCTTGGAGTTAGCAAGGATTGTACGGAGAGATTCCATGTCCTCTGGAACCATACGGCTAAGTATCCAGGTGTCCAACTCTACCAAAGATATAACTGTGGTATGTGTGTCAAACGACGAGGCTTCGACCTTAGATAGGTCAAGTACCTGACAGGACTGGCCTGTAAACTTCTGTATGGAGTCCAGTAGAATTGTGCACAACTGTCTTTTTTCGTTGTTTGTAATCTATTCCGATATGTGTGAGCGTGCAAGACTATTAATAGGGGTTTGGAAGAGGACTTACGATTAAAAATCTGCCGGGGCTATCTTCACCGCCATCGGGAGAAACCCTAGTAAGTGAGATTTGGGGAGATAGCTCCCTTGACTTGACTTTTCGATTTGAAGCCTTGAGTGTTTCTATCAAGCGACCTGGGTCACTTGTGCGGGTGAGAATGTGACAGTTGATAGCGATACAACCTACGGGGAAAGGCAAATCCGATTTCCAAGATTCTGGGATAATGACGAGATTGAAAGACTCCTTTTCTTTGGTCTCCCGGAAGTCTTCGTAGCTGGTTAGATCAGTACTACCTTCGATCCTCCTGACAAGAAGCTTCCCATTGTCTGTGAGGATACCATCTGAAAAAGTCCGATACATCTTAAAAGGGCGGCGTATAGTCATAACATCAAACAGGGACTCGAGTTCCTCGGCTGGCTCGGACCGACTTCGAAGATAGAGGATGTCAAGAAAAGGCGACTTTCGTACCAAAGCCTCAACAGCAACGATAAGCTGTTGGTTTCCTTCTTCTAAGCTGAGAGGAGCGGTCGACAACGTTACGTCAAGGCGCCACTCCTGATGCAGAATGGGTGTCCTCTCAGTAAAGGTAGGAGTTTTCACAAATCCCTGTGCGGATGAGATTCCGATGCCTCTGAATTGTAACACTGGCTCCTGATCAAAACATGAAGGAAGCAGTAGATCAGAATGGGCAATTGGGAACCCAACCTCAGCCTTGTCGGCGATAGAGTTGACTAGAAAATTGTCTTGAGCAAGAGACTCAGATGCCCATGACCTCAACCGAACCTCTTCAATTCGAACAGGAATAAACCCTCTGAGATTATCACAACGGCCAGAAGATGTCGCAATGAGTCCAGTCTGCAAGAGGCAATCCATGGAGATGGGGTGGATTGCCATATCAATCCCTTTCCTGCGATGGCTTTCAGTCGTAGGACTGATGTGGGTTTCAGCACAAGCCCATCGCTGGTCCTTTTCTTTTGGGACCTCCAGGGATAAGATAGACTGGAAAGATGGCCCAAATACCAACCCTTGCTCGCTGAATCTCTGGTACCATTTCGAGACTGTTTCGGCCTTATGTTTCTTGCCAAGAACGAGAGGCGCCGCCATCTTCCCACCATAATCTAGATAGCCAATTGCGGTAGCATGCTGCGTGTATTGTGTTTTGCCGTTTTCGACAGTTTCAGATCCAATAATGAATTCCCATCTGCACCGTGATTTTGTGACATCCGTCAGTCGCTCTAGCTGAGCAACTGTCGATACGTCAACTCCGTATGCATTATCGTCAAAGTCGAGTGACAGTGCTTTAGTCAAATGCAGGCCTTCGAGGACAAGAGAACAGTCGGGTTGACTCTGTAGGTCGTCGCTGTGGAGTTGCATCATAGCCTCGACCATCATGGCTATATAGCCCGCACAGGGAAAAATTGAATTTTCGCCGAGTTTGTGGTCTGCGAGCCACGGGACGTTCTTAGGGTGGAGGACATTCAACCACTCAACATGAGCTGAGCTACCCGAGGGAGATATCGATCCTAGCAGGTCATGCTTAGGGAACTTTCGGAAGCGAAATCTCGCACTCTCTCGTGATTCCCTCCAAAGAGGTTCACCGTATTTCCAATGCGTTAAGTGAAGATCTGGGATGACTCTGGGTAGTATTCTTGGTGAATGACCTTTGGCATGGGCACTGCCATCACCAGTACCGCTTCCATTGGCATTGACGTGGCTATCCATCATCTCATCGCCGCCATTCAAGCTCTCGAAGTCGATCACATATCCCTCATTATAGAGATTTCCAGCACACGACAGTGCAGTCTTGACTGAATTAGACCCTCGCTTGAGGAGACTGTGGTACGGTAGTGTGGATCCTGGCTTTTCGCAAGTTTGCCTGACAGGAAGAGCGAGTGTAGGATGGGGGCCGACTTCAATAAACGAGTAGTCAGTGTTGTAGGACTTAGTAAGAGCTCGTGAGAACTGCACGGGCGACTCGAGATTATTACGCCAGTAGGCAGGTGTCATGTCCTCCTGGCATAGCTCCTTTCCGGTGACACTCGACACAAACTGAACCGAGTTTTGTGGGGGGCAGGGCGAGTGATGCATCTCAATGTAGGAAAACAGAAGCTTCTCATACAAAGAGCCAATCTGATGCATGTGCTTCGAATGGTAGGCCCGGCCGTTTGTGCGCAGAACCCTCGCAGTATGGCCTTGCTGGTTCAATACCAGACACAACTTGTCAGCAGCTCCACGATCGCCGCTGATGGTAACGCTTTCGGGGGAGTTGATGCAAGCTACGGTCAACTCGTTGCTCAAGCCGTTGTCTGCGATTAATTGGCGAGCTTCTTCATGGCCCAGACTCGCTGCCACCATGGCGCCCTCGGTAAGAACGTGGGAAACGGCAAAACCACGATAATATGCTGTAGCGATTGCTTCAGCCGCACTGATGAAACCAGCTGCATATGAAGCTGCGATTTCGCCTTGTTGGTGTCAGTTGAGGGCTTCTGAAATCGTTCTTATTCTTGGATAACTTACCAGACGAGTGTCCCACAACAGCAGAAGGCGATAGACCCCAGCTCCGCAAAAGATCAACAAGTGCGATTTGAATCGCAGTACAGAGGGGTTGTGCAAGCGAGACATCGTGGATTTGGCTTGTCTCAAGGGGTTGAAGTAGTGACTCTATTTTTCGTTAGTCGGATACGAAATCTATATCATATTGAATTTTTCTTACCCTCAATGGTCCAGGTTGGACTCTTTGGCAGTTTGGAAAGTACGGCGTCCAGCTTACGAAGCGAGCACCTGAATACAGGGAATGCTTCAATCAACTCTCGGCCCATCTGTGGATATTGTGCTCCCTGTCCAGTGAAGACAAACATCAATGGCCGCGCCAGCGTTCCCACCACACTTGCTGAAATAAAGGACCCTATTATGGCGGGTGAACTTGCTTCACTCTGCTCAGTGATCAAGAACCCCCGGTGATTCAAGTTTGAGGTCCGGCAGCCAAGAGTGTAGGCCAAATCAGGCAGGTTAGCACCTGGCAAAGCTGCCACAACTTTCGATCGTACTGATTCTAGCGCTTCTTCGTTGGCTCCCGAAATTGGAAGAAGCATTTGCCGCCGGGCTGAGACTAAAGATGACTTGAAGAAAACTGATTCTACTACAGACGTAGATTCTTCAATGATGATGTGGCCGTTCGCTCCGCCGTATCCGAATGAATTGATACCAGCTCGTTTAACAGTAGAGGACTGCGGCCATGAAGTAGAAGAGGTAACGACTTGAAGGCAACGATCTTCTAAGGATACTGCGAGATGTCAGCTGAATCAAGCACTTGGGCTGGCTGATGCCTAGCTGGATGGGATCTTCCTACACTTAGGGTTGAGTTGCTTAATTCCAATGGTGGCAGGAATCTGACCATGTTCCATTCCTAGGACGCACTTGATAATGCTAGAGATAGTGCTGACGCCTTCACCGTGACCCAGGTTTGTTTTGACCTATACCACTAGTAAGTCGCTGAAATAAAGCAGAAAGGGTTGGCTTACAGAACCAATGAGCAGTGGTCTCATGTTCTCTTTTCCTTTTCGAAAAGCTTTCCAGACAGCCTCGACTTCGATAGGGTCTCCTACTGGTGTTCCAGTACCGTGGCACTCCACATACTGCGTCTCATCGAGAGAGATGCCCGCCTGCTGGTAAGCCTTTCGAATCACTATCTCTTGGTCGACTGCGCTCGGAAGGGTAATACCCGTAGTTCGCCCATTCCTACGTGATGAATTAGTTTATACGGTTGAGATATATGAATTTAAATTTTGTACAGAACTTACGAATTGACAGCAGTGCCTCGGATGACGGCTCGGATAGGGTCTCTGTTCCTCAGCGCAGCGCTCAACTTCTTGATGTGCAAGGCACCAATTGCGTCAGCTCGACCATATCCATCCGCGCTGGCATCAAACGTATGACATGTCGATGTGCTGGAAAGTACACCGGCTTTACTAATTGCAAAATGCTGATAGGGTGATTGAACCAGGTTGGCACCGCCCACCACTGCTGCGCTACAGTCACCATTTTGAATTGCGTTGCACGCAAGGTGAAGGGCGTATAGGGTTGAAGAACATGCCGTGTCAACTGTAAGGCTTAGACAAGTCAGTCTTTTGTGTACTGTCAGGCGTACATGTGTAAATCAAATGGCATACCTGGGGCCCTTCAAATTGAAGGTGTAGCTGACACGATTTGCCAACACAGGATGGCCCATACCCGTGGCGCTGTATCGATGAAGATTCTCCGGGTTTGCACAAGAACTGATCAAGTAATCGGTAGTAAAGTTACCAACATAGCAGCCGATCCTCGCTCCAGATATTGCTTCTAGTGTTGTTCCTGAACTTTCGAAGCATTCATATACAACTTCAAGAAGCTTTCTTTGCTGTGGATCCATGTAAGTGGCCTCAAGGTTATTGATGCCAAAGAAGGCGTTATCAAAAAGACGGATATCTTCATCAATAAAGTACCCACCTTGAGTGTTTACACTCCCAGGCCTAGTAGCTCCGTTTGGATGGTAGAATCCATCCGCATTGAACCTGTCAGGTGGGATGGGGCCTTGGCCAGAACGACCCTGAGATAGTACATCCCATAACTCAGAAACATTTTTGGCTCCTGGGAGACGGCATGCTGCGACACGTGTTAGTGATTGGAGAGAACTATGCGCACAAAGGTATTGGTGGTAGAAAGGATAATCTTACCCATCCCTACGATCACAATTGGATCATAATGCACCTTTTCATCCTCAATATCGGGAATTTGATACCCAGCAATATTGCCAGAGGAAGAGGTACGCTGGGAAATCCCGTTCTGGATCTATAGTAGGTTTTGTCAGCTAAACTTTGAACATAGTGTGCGTGGTGGATAGTGCTACTAGTACCTTTGAAACGGTCATAATCGCTGGGAGGAAATAACAATAAAAGCCTGAAAGTATTTTTTTGTTATATAGTTGTTAACTTATCTTTTTCTTTTTTTTTCTATTCTTTTTTTGGGGGGTTTAGGAGGGAGTTGTATGTTTTAGTACCTAGTACAGAGGTCAACTTTTGCATAACCTTGAAGACAATGTTCAAGCGTGGAAAGCAGGCAGAGACTTGTAAAGGATGCAAGAGAATAAGACAGTGAATGATGAATGTTTAGTTTATAAGAAGGGTGATATGGATTTTGAGAGCAGATACAGCACTATTTAACATCGTTCAGAATTCGTGAAACAAGAGACAAGTCTTATGGAACGTCCTAGACACCCTGCAAACTCAGGATAGGAAGCAACATCATAACGGACAACTGCCGAGCTGTGGACTCTCTTGAACACGGAGAATACAAACGATAAAACTCATACCATGATTTCATATGCAGATATCATGCGATAGACCCATATTGTGAGACGTGATTATGTTCCATCGGGGTAACGCCGGTTTCGGGAAAAGACTGACTGACTCTGTTAGTACCAGGCAAATTGTAACAAACATTCAGGGCGTTATCCGCAGTCCCGTTTGAGGTTACAATAGAAATATGCTACCCTAGCTACCCAAGCTTTAATTGGTGCAGTTACTTGTCATACATGTCAAAGATGGTGTGAGGTAACATCTAACAGAATTGCAACAGTCTTGCATAATGATGAGTGAGTGATTTTTCAATCAAGTTTCATAACCTTGTAAACGCTATACCCTCATCTTACGAGGAATGACCGTAAAGTCTAATTCCGAGCCTCGGCTACCTGAAGCGGGAAGTTATCAAGATGCAAGCGTATTACTGAAGATTCCACCAATAGATCTCTATTGACCATCCTTTTGATCTCATATGTACCAACAAGCTTTCTGTTAAGGGTGTATGAACTACCCCTGAGCGTGGCCTGGTTTGTGAGGGTGGGGTACAGTCTATATCAGATCATAGCCTGGTCTATTCGGTCCTCCGGAGGCAAGGGTCAGAAGAATAAGCTTTTTCTTTGGTTATATCAGCACCTTCAAGTTACGTGTAATCTGATCTAAACCTTGAGCAACGTTTATCCCGCCCCAGCTTTGTTTCGGAACTGTCAGACGTAACTATTGGCCCAGACGCGGAAGCAGAGGAACAAGTCATCGGGATAAAATTAGGTCAAGGCTCTGTGACAATCATAAGAAACACCATTTCCTTTCTAAATTCTTTCAATCACATCCATAATTACTCCTGCCATCTTCATTATCATTGTTGTCAACTTTCTGTTTTTTTCCCTTCATCATGACGACCACGTCGCTTCAAGTGCCAGATGGCCTTATCAATGCTGGCAATCTTGCCCCGAGAACCATTCGGGTGAGATCGCCCGTTTCTAAGAGTGCTTTTGATCGGTCTTCGCTCTCCTCGCCTGTGGATCCCATGAGCGATTTTAAAGAGAAGCGAACCGAGAAGGCATTCCAGGTCCTTAGATTCAATTGGCTTCTCTTCCCACTCATTATTTCTGGCTTGTTTTACAGTGAGTGACTGTGGAGGATGCTCCTTTTGAACGCATCAAAGGCTTATTGGTTGATGTCTTAACATAGTCATTACTGGTCCACTCAGGACTTGGTTACAATTGGAAAGGTTCATTACCCGAGAGAGCCTCTGGAATACAGAAGCCTTCTATTGCCTAAGTACCGAGCCACGATAGGACATTGGATCATCCGTACTGACCCAAATAATAGCTCTGCTTCTTCCAAGTCATCTTTTTGGGTTTTATAGTCACCTGTGTACCTTGTACCCATTCCGCCCCGACCAATGGAAGAAACTGCCGAAGAAATGGACCTTTGAGCGCTTCATGATCTGTGTCGTCACGCGAGGTGATAACTTTGAAGTAAGTTGAGTCAATACTTGTAGTTTTCCAATAATGAATTAGATTAACATGATTCGCAGACGGTCAAAAGAACTGTGTCATCTATTGAGCATTTGCCTATATTCGACCAACGAATTACCATTCATATCCTAACGCCCCTGGAAATGGCAGATAAATTCCAAAGATATTACGGCGACAGAATACAAGTAGATGGTGTTCCCGCGGATTATACGCCGCTCAAAGCCAAGCATAAAGCACGGTCTCTCGAATGGTTTCGTATTGAGAATAAAGTTACTGAAAACGACTGGATCCTCCATTTGGACGAAGAGACTGTCGTTGATAATCACGCGATTCGGACATGTTTCGACTTCATTCAACGAAGGCCCCATAAAGAATTAGCAATTGCACAGGTCAGTCAGGAGGCGCATTTTGCCACTATCGGCCTTACTGATAACATCAGGGTGCTATTATGTACAATGAGTACAACTATTGGAACAATTGGCTTCTGACAGCAGGCGACAATGTTAGGATTGCCGACGAACTTGGTCGCTTCCAGTTCCAAATCAATGCGCTAAACTACCCTTTTGGTGGTCTGCATGGCTCCTTTCTTCTTGTTAATGGTGAGGTTGAAAATGAGGTGACCTGGGACGACGATAATATTGTTGAAGACTTCTATTTTGGGCTTGCGGTAACAATTAAGATCGCTAGAGAAATTATTCCATCGCTAACCGTGTTCAAGGCATACTCTAAAGGCTTCAAATCTGCTTGGTTGCCCACCTTTGTTCGGGAGCAATCCCCAATGTCGATCAAGGATTACATTCTACAGAGAAGGCGATGGTACACAGGTATATGGCAGCTGAACATTCTCTATGTACGTGTGGTGCTTGGGCTATGGGCTTGCATGCCGCTGGAACTGTTTTTGTGAGACCAAACCTCACAAACCTCATTTGATCACTCCACTAACATTTCGAAGCTGGGGAGGCTGGTTTATCTACAGAGATAGTGCCAAGGTGCCCGAATGGCTCTTCTTTGTCATTGCATTTGATGTGAGTATCCAGCTATTCGGGGTATTGATCAGTTCACTCCTACAGGTTCGTATGTTCCATCCCACGTTGTTTCTATCAATAACATGATTCTAGGATTGGGATTCAGGGATGAGCTGGACCAAGATTCTTCTCACACGCTGGAGAGTCCCTTTACTCTTGCCCCTGGTACGATTGATTGAAATGGCCGCGGTCGTTGTTACTATCGCGTCACCTGCTCAGGGCTTTGACGTGATTAAGAAGTGATGTTTTTTCCGCTTTTTGATTACCATGAGAAAATGTTTGTTATCTCTAGATTACTGGAGGACTAAGAACGATGAGAAGTCTGGCGAGTGAAAATGGGTTCGGATACAGGATAAGAGATAATAAGATAGAGGTAGAAAGGGTGTTTTTTTCCCCACCTTGTTGGTTGTTTTTTCACTCTTTTTTTCCTACCTCGGTTTTATCTCATCCATATGCGATATTATATAGGTTGAGCCTATGAATGGAAACTTCATATCAGCTGTGCCGCCTGCAGATCGAAACTGAGCGCTGCTTCAGTTAAAAGGAACTGTGTCCACTGGGCGAAGTAATGGAAATGCGAACTGTTTACATTACTCATTTCTTTGCCTCTAACAGCATACCCCTTACAGTAAGATGTTAAGATAGATTAATGCTTTGCTAACGCCGTGGATCGTCAGTTAAAAAAATGGCTAGATCCTTAATGCGGTAATCAAGCGAGGCGTACCGTTAGGGAGCTACATGCACAATCCACTCTTATGTAATAAAGCAAGGCAAAAACAAGTTCGTATGTACGGCCAATAAGGGACTGTGTTAGTCGAATTAAACTTTAGCCGTTCCACCCGTAGACCATGTCTATAAAGTGGGGGTATGAAAGCCACTACATCCAAGTAGTCCCTGTCACTTCTTTGCGCTCGTACGACAACCATCCATTATACTTTAATTAAAATCTACACCGATACTTCTGTCGATTATTCTCAATCACCTGTTAGAGCTCCTCTGACTATATCCTTATGGATTCGTCAACAGTTGGCGGAGGCCTCAAAGTATAAGATTGGAATTGTGTACTCAAACTGTCAATCGTAGTTTGTTTGTACCACGACCTAGCTATGAAAGTATAACATCATTTCCTGCATGTTTCCCCTAGTTACATTGTACTTATAGGGCCCGTAAGCGGCCTCAACTACCCGAGCATGTAAAACTCTAATCGCTAAGCTCATCACGCAATGTAAGAATGGTTACAACTCCGTGATGAAACCCTGTTTTCATAGTCAATCTTTGCCTATTTTTCAACCTTAAGTACTAAGAATCAGACCATGTGGCCAGTAGTACAACAACAAGATGCTCACAAATGAGCACATTCCAGACGATACCTGCGGAAGATAAGGTTTGCAGGATTTGAAGCGTATGCCTGCTTGACTAGTGGACTCTAAACCGGCTTAAGCTATGGAGGCGGTCAGTTAATTTTGGGTGGGAAGACCAGCTTTCGCCGCAATGTCCGCCTGCAAATAACACACCTTGATCACATGGACATTATATATAATAATGAGGCAATTATCAACTTCTACGTAGCAGGTGAATTTCGGCCGGGATTCCTGTCTTGGATAAACAGCCTACCAGGATGGGCAGGCCCTTCTTCTTTGTTCACGCATGTACTATGATTCCGATAGAAAACATTCTAAGCCAGCAACTAGTGAAATATCATTTCTTTGCGCGTAGCCCTTATGTCAAGAAAATCAGATCCTACAAACCTGCGCGAAAGACTGGTCATTCATGGAACCTGTCCCACTGGACAAACAGTTGTCAGCCTACATGTAAATCTCCACGTGGCCTTCACTCCATTCCCAGAACTTAGAACCGTTACCATTGCCACCTTCGACGACTGTCCTTGCGGCTAGCTCCAGATCCTTGCGGATTTGCCCCACCCTTCCCCAAGGTATAACTATTTACCTCGTGTTAGCGACAGGTCGTTTCACGCAAGAAGACTGAGCTCGTACTCCATGAGCCTGTCATGCTCAAAGATAGTTCGGGCGAGAGTCCAGCATATAACTCCGTCAGAGCTCCGTACCTCGGGGAATATGCTAGAAGGTCGAACGCAAGCTGCATGAGACTGCTCCCATGGCGCTTCAAATCGGTATTGATGATACCTGGGTTTAGTGCCTATTCGACATGGTTAATACTGTGATCCATGGACGTGCAGCTGTTGTCAAATCACCACGCTGATGATGCCTTCCTCCTTATACCTCCGCGCGAACTCTCGAGCATACAGAAAATTCCCTGCTTTGCTTATTCCATATTGAAGTCCTGGTGATTTGTGGACATTATCCAGCTCTCCGAGGATAATGCCACCTTGCGGAGATCCCAATTCCGCAATGGAGGAAGAGACCCAGACGACACGGACGCTACCTTTCTCTGTTATTCTAGAAGTGGCTATCATCGCCGGAGTTAAGAGTTTGGTCAAGAGAAACGGCCCGAGGCAGTTTGTGCCAATTTGGAGATCGTGTCCTTGCTTTGTCACTTCCTGGTGAGGAGGTATCATAACTCCTGCATTATTGAACAGCACGTCGAGTCTTTCGTTGGACTGCAGAAACTGTTGAGCGGCATTTTTGATCGTTGACAGATCAGCAAGGTCGACATATAGGAAGCTTACATGGCCAATTGAGTCCGGACAACTTTCCTGAACGGTTTGGACTGCCTTAGCTCCTTTTTCTATAGACCGGCCACCAAGATACACTTTGGCATTTTTCTGGTACAGCATATGAGCCAACGATAAGCCAATTCCGGAAGTGGCTCCAGTAATAATGTAGACCTGAGGCTTGCATCAATCTTACGCGCGTCGCAGTTGTATAGTGAAGGGCAGCAAACCTTGCCAAAAAGATCCGGGAGCTCCGTTTCCGTGAAGGCCGGGGCAGGTGGGAACGCTTGAGTGATTTGGCCGGGTAATTGCGAGATTGCGTTGAAGATATTCATGGTAGGGCTCTTAATGGAAAAGGGATTGAATAGGGAAACAATCAAAGTTTTTTTAAATGTTCTGTCCCAATCTCGTTGGTTGTACTCGGTGATTAAGAGAAACAAACAACGATGGAGGAGAGGCTAGAGGAGGGATATATAAGGGGCATTTACTACGCACAAAAGGGCAGGAAAGGGGGGGACCCTGTCCCCTTGCAACTCAAAGGTCACAGTGGGGTCAATATCGAGCCCGGTCTCGTCATGCATTTTCCGATGCCGAGGGTCAACAACTGCCGATATATTTACCGTTTCTATCCCTGTTTTCAGATTAAAAACTAACCATGACCCTCCTGTGCGGTTAGATAATTTTCACTCAGGTTCATTTATATCACAATCCAATCGTCAACTCCCACTACCATCCTTTAGTTCCGCCAAGATGAGCTCCTCCGCTCAGTGCTCGATAGAATTCCATGTAAACTTTGGACCGCAGGTTCATAAATGCAATGGCGGGTTCGATTTCACCTTGCTATTTGAGGAGATCTCTATGACTGGACCTCAGTATTTGCTGCTCACTATTTTTGGAGTATATAAACTCGTCAGGCTTCTGAAAGACCCTGTCAGTAAGGTATCAAGGTATCACATGCAAGATCTGAAAATGGTAAAAATACCACATTTCACCTTCATAAACTTGGTAGTATTAACTTACAATCTAGGTATTTCATTGCATTCACCTAGTGCTTATGTTCGTCCTCATGGTCTTTTGGTGTTTGCCCTCTACTCCGAAAACGCCGCTCTCTTTAATTGTTGCTATCTTGGGATCTTTCTCTGCATTAATTGCTAGTTCTCTATCCTATTTTGTTCACAAACGTTGTATTCAGCCGTCAAATCTCCTTGTTCTTTTCTTCGTCGTCACCTGCATCTTTGATGCAGTTCGAGCGCGTACTATGCTGGCGATTCACGGCCTCAAGATACTCGCATACATTATCTTGTCGACACTTCCTATCAAGATCGCTATAACATGCTTAGAAACCACTTCCAAGATGTCAGCTTTAAATCAACCCTACAAAATGTTTCCACCAGAAGCTTTGAGCGGCCTACTTAGTAAAGCTAGCTTCTGGTGGCTTCTTCCATTGCTTCAAGCAGGGAAGAAAAAGCAATTATCCAAAGAAGATTTATTTGCTATTGATCCACAGCTGTCATCTTTCCGCAAAGAAGGCACCGTGCAAACTGAATGGGTAAAAAGTAAGGGCCTTCATTGGTTTGAGTTTTCTGCTAGGCACTAACGTTGTATTATGAGTAGCGAGGAAGCAGCGGTCGGGGGCACGGCTTTTGGTAATCGCCATCACCTGCCATAAATTGGAACTGCTTCAAGGAGCTTTTGCAAGGCTTTGCTTAGTAGGATTCGTCCTCTCGCAACCTTTCGTGGTTGCTCGAGTCATCAGCTACTTGGACAGTCACGACGCTTCAAACCATGAGTCAATTGGGTATGGTTTGATTGGGGCTTACTTCATTGTTTACACGGGCATTGCGGTAAGTTTAAAGACGGTTGTATACCGTATTTTCCTCTTTTGGATCAACATGGGACATATTGACGATTAGTAGCTTAGTACCATGTACTATCAACACACGACCTACAGAACCATTTCAATGCTACGGGGCAGCTTGGTAGTATTGATTTATGACAAGATCCTCCAAATTCAAAACACACAATTCTCCGGAAGTGCTCCCACGAGTCTCATAACTACAGATACAGAAAGAGTATCTCACGGTCTTCGTCACCTTCAAGATATATGGGGTTGTTTTGTGGAGATGTCACTGTCGCTATGGCTGCTTTGGCGTCAGTTACAAATTGCTGGACTAGCCCCTCTCCTTCTCGCAATAGGTTAATGACCCCACCTGACTCTACCTGCTAAATCCGACTAACAAGTCTTAGTATGCGGCATAGCAGCTGTGATAACTGCTAAGAGAGCGGGTTTGCGACAAAAAGGGTGGATGGAGGCGATTCAAGAACGAACCCAGCACACTGCTGAAGCTATACGACGTATGATATCAGTCAGAATGGCAGGTACAGACAAACTCATCTTCTCGCATCTACAGGGGCTTCGAGTAATTGAAATCAGCCGATCAGCCAATTACAGATACTTGCTGATTGTCGTCAGTGTACTTTGTTAGTTCCGCCCTATCCGAACCAATGGACTTTGGCCCAAATTTACTAACATAGGCCTAACAGCACAAACAAGCAATGCTCTTGGACCTTTCTTCAGTTTTGGGCTTTTCAGCGCGATCAACCCAGGAAATCCCATGACCACCCACGTCGCATTTACCTGTTTAACACTTTTCACCATTTTTTCTTCGTCGATGATGGTCTTCGTCGAGAGCATTTCAGGATTGATCAGCGCGATCAGCTGTCTAGAACGTATTGGCGATTTTCTTTCCACAGACTATTCAGCTTCAGACGCATCAGAAGTTGTTCCAGTCCCAGTTTCCAGGGATATCATATCACTAGGCTTGCTACAACCTCCTAAAGTGGTGACTGAGAACATATACTATGCCCACGATGTGTCTGTTTGGTGGACAAATAGGACCACGCCAGTTCTATCTAATGTGAGCTTCAGCATACCTCCTGGGTCATTAACAGTCATAGTTGGCCCTGTTGCAAGTGGTAAATCAACTTTGTTGAAACTACTCTTAGGTCAGCAGGGGCGGTATGAAGGTTTGTTCTGGAAAGCAACTACGTTTGTAGCGTATTGTGACCAGATATCATGGTTATCCTCTGATACAATACGGAACTGTATCATTGGCGAGCAGCCGTACGAAGAGCCCTGGTTTCGTACCGTGGTCCGAGCGTGTCTTTTGGATGCTGACATCGAGAATATGGCTCAAGGTGACGCTACCCTGGTGAAGGGTAAAGGTGTTTCCCTCAGCGGCGGTCAGCAACAGCGAGTGGTATGTATTCCAGCGGAAACAGTGTGAATGGCTTTTCGGAATGAGTGCTTATTGGCTACTTGCAGAGTCTTGCTCGCGCCTTGTATTCCCGCAAGAACCCCCTGGTTTTGGATGATGTGTTCAGTGGCCTTGACGCGGTTACAGAACGTACGGTGTTTTCTAAGCTCTTAGGGCCACAAGGACTTGTTCGGAAAGAGGGGATCACGGCAATTCTGGCTTCTAGTACAAGTGAGCATAGTCCACCCTGAAACTCCATCATACGTAGCTGACATCCGGCCTCAGAAAAGCATCTAAAAACAGCTGATCAAGTGTTGGAGCTTTACCCTCTAACTTCTGTCACCTTTTCTGTCAAAGCTTATAGTAAACTTCCTGAAATCCATGTCGACGACATCGATGACCCCGATACACCTGAACGAACTCAGCCCCCAGTCACTTCCATACACCAACACGACCAGCCCGGACTAGAGCAAAGTCCTTTAGTGAGCAATGAACAAGACAGACGTAAGAGTCTATTTGATGTGTACAAGTACTATGCCATAGCCATGGGCGGTTGGAAATGGTCCATCTTTTTCCCACTGGCGTCTTTCTATGTTTTCTGTTTATCATTTCAGCGTAAGTACGGCCGAGAAGTAGTGAGACAGAGAACCGATGCTCACCTTTCAACTGATAGCTATCTGGGTACAGTGGTGGACCCGATCAAATGAGACGGGACCAGACACAGACACCTCCAGATATCTCGGCATCTACGCTGGCCTCGGGGTGGCTGGCTTAGCTTCATTTTTTTTGTTGACGTTGTAAGTTGCATAGTTCTCTGGGTGTCACTTTTCAAAAACTAATAAGAAGCAGATTCGCTCTTACTGCTATGGTCCCCAAGGCAGCACTATTTTTCCACACGGTACTACTCAGAACTATTTTGGGGTCAGCATCACCCCTCTTTCATAAGCTTGGCCACTTCTCACAATCATCTAGAGCCCAAACATCCTTGTTCCGCACCCGATATGTGGGTGAGCTTGTCAACTTTTTCAGTCAAGACTTACAGCTCATCGACGGAGAGCTTCCGATGTCCGTGCTTAACACAACTATAGGTACGAGCCCTTCCTCCCTAAGTAAGTGGTGTACAGTTTAAAAGAACTAAAGGTAATCAACCAGCGTTATTCTCTTGCATGGCTCAACTGGCCATCGTTGGCGCTGGTGCTGGATACGTTGCTTGCGGGTTTCCAGCTATCTTTGTCTGGTTTTACATCGTTCTAAGATTCTATCTCTCCACCTCTCGGCAGCTTCGACTTCTGGATATGGAGCTGAAGGCGCCTCTGATATCTCAATCTATTGATACGGCAGCTGGACTTTCCACCATTCTCGCTTTTGGTTGGGAAGAAAAGTGGCGTCGGATGATGAGGGCTGAGACAGATGTGTCTCAGCGCGCTTTCTATCTTTTATACTGCATCCAACGATGGCTGAACTTGGTCCTTGACTTCTCTATTGCTCTTCTTGCAACAAGCTTGGTAGCAGTCGCTGTATTGCTAAAACGGAGTAATCAGGTTGGAACTACTGCTACTGCCTTGGTAAATGTAGTGTCCTTGAGTGAGAGCATCAAGACCCTTATAAGCAACTGGAGCATTCTGGAAACATCAATAGGGGCGGTGGCTAGGATCAAAACCTTTTCAGGAGAGGTCATACCCGAGGATAGCTATGGAGATGTTCACGGTGCCCCAGTTGATTGGCCGAACAAAGGAAGTATAACTTTCAACCGAGCTTCGGCTGTTATTGGGTAAGTGCTTTGAGCTCCCCTCGCAAGTCTAATCCAAGAAATAGAGAAGCTCTAATTTATTACCGCAGGCAAAGGACCATTCTCAATAATATCAACATTCAAATCGCTCCTGGCGAGAAGGTCGGCATATGCGGATCCAGTGGAAGGTTTGTTTATCTTGCGGCGCTTACGTCTAAAAAGTCTTCTTAAAATTACAATGCTGATCTAACTTTTCGCATCAGTGGAAAGAGCAGTCTTCTTAGAGCTCTTCTTCGTGTCGAGGATATAAGTAGCGGGGAAATTGTCATCGATGGCGCGGATATTTCTACAATTGCACGAGCGCATATCAGGACAAGATTCTCCACTATACAGCAAGAACCGTACATTATGGATCTTTCTGTTGCAGAGAATGTCGATCCTTTCAAGATCTCCCAGAGAGGGCAGATAATCCGCGCTCTTGAAAAAGTTGGGCTGTTAGAATGGGTTACCAGGCATGGAGATCTCGATACCAAAGTTTCCAGCTTACATCTTTCTCACGGACAACGGCAAATACTTTGCTTTGCCCGGGCAATACTCAATCCTTCTAAAATTCTTCTTCTAGACGAGGTCACTAGCAGGTACGTGGGTATTGAGCCCATACTCCTGGAATGATTCTAAAGTACTAATCATCTTTTTATATATCAGCGTTGACATAGTAACGGAAAGAATAATACAGAACTTAGTGGAAAAGGAGTTTAAAGATCGAACGATAATATCAGTTGCACACAGACTGCAAACTATTCTGAATTTCGATCGTATTATAGTACTAGAACAGGGTCGAGTGGTAGAAGATGGGAAGCCCTTGAAGTTGTTAGCTTATGGCAGCCACTTCAAATCTTTATATGATACATGGGTCAAGAACGAAGTAAATTAGCATGTTTAATAGGTCGTTTTATCATTGAATACAAAGATTATACTCTGAGTGCTTACGACTTCGAGTTATATTAAGCCATAGTGCAATACTCCGGGAGATCTAGTTACGAGCATGACCACTTTGTCTCTATGCTTCTGTTCGTTAAACCAACTCGCTCTGAGATATGTAATCACTTACTAGGTGGCTTAGATGGTCACTATATAGGTACTGATTTCGGCTGTACGAAGTTTATATATAGATATAGTTGAATACTGTCTGCGTGGCAATTATGAAGCCGAAAACACCTTGCAGTTCGTAGATAATATATAGATTGGACTATTAAATAACAACATTATTTAAATAAATGGTTTATCCTCATTCCCTCTGGGTATCAGTCTGGATTATGTGTTGTCCTGCGAATAATTGGTTCCGTGGCGTTATATTCATCATTGCTACTATTACTGCATGTTAGAGGCCCGCCAAGCTCTTCATGCACTCGTGCAAGATCTGCAAATGGTTGGGGGCGATAGGCGGAGTTAAGTGAGATAATGAGCAAATTAAAGAGACCGCCTGGCAACAAGATTAAAGGACATTGACTATTCTCAGACTCTTTGGCATCGAAGTTTTAGTCTGTGTTTAACAACCCAGTCTTAATCTACCGAAAACCTACCATGAGTCAATCTATGCTAACCAGCCCAGACCGGCTGCGCAAGATTGATCAGCTTCGCGAGAGAAGCATTGCTAATTACCTTGCCCTGCCCCAATTGGTTGCCGTCGGAGATCAAAGCTCTGGGAAGTCATCCCTCCTCGAAAATTTGACTGGGATACCATTTCCGCGTGGCCAAGAGCTTTGCACTCGTTATGCGACTCAGATCACTCACCGTCGCGATGCCATGTCTCGTATCACTATCAGTATCATTCCAGGACCAACTACCACAGTTGAACACAAAGAGAAACTGGAGAATTTTACGAAGGAAGTGCATTTGACTGAACAGCTGAACGCTGAGTTCCCGGAAATTTTAAATGAGGTACAGATAAGGTTAACTATCTTGGAAATTCCAATGCTGACTCTCGGGTAATAGGTGAATACACTTATGGGGATCAAAACGTCCCGAAACCCAGGTGGTATCAAGACATTTACTGAAGATATGTTGAAAATTAAGAGATGTGGACCAGACGAAGATTACCTGACAGTTATCGATGTTCCTGGAATCTTTCGTATTACCACTCAAGGAGTCACTACAGATAAAGACCGCCAGTTAGTCGAAAGGATGGTCAAGAATTATATTCGGGATAGTCGCACAGTAATCCTGGCTGTTCTCCCATGTAATGTCGATATTGCCACTCAGGAAATTCTGGCATTTGCTGAAGAGGTCGACCCAACTGGCGAGCGTACACTGGGTATTCTCACGAAGCCCGATCTTCTCAAAGAACGAAGTGCAAAAGCTGTCGTCTGCGACCTGGTCCTGGGTAAGCGAAGACCTCTCACCCTTGGTTATTATGTCGTTAGGAGCCGTGGTGGCGATGAGGAAGATTCTGACGGGGATGCCGATTTACTGCAACGTGAAGACATATTCAAAGATGAGCCTTGGACCTCTCTGCCAGATCACAAGACTGGGATCAAGAATCTGCGAGTGTGCCTACAAGAGCTTCTTGGTCAGATCGCCGACAAGGCTTTCCCTAAACTTCGATCCGAGACACGTCGCAAGCTCACTGAGAAGCAAGAAGAGCTGGCGAGTCTTAGACCTCCACGCCAGACAGGACAACAACAGCAGCAGTTTCTAGTCAGCGTTGCGAGCAAGTTCTAGAACATTGTGAGAGCAGCATTGGATACTGACTACTCAACAAACCAAGCATTCGCGGATGATAACTTACGCCTCATCACGGAGGTTGTTAACACGACAGATGAGTTTGCCGCCGACTTCGAAGCTTGTGCGCACACTTACAGCTTTGACGAGATAAATCGGAAGGAAAGTTTCTCCCATAGAACCTCTCTACGAGTCTTTTCTGATTCTGAAGATGAAGAGGAAGAGGATGTTGATGACAAGTCATCTACACGCTTTGATATTAACCTATATCCCGATCTGGAGGGTATCTTAACAAAAGACTGGACTCTACGTCAACCATCGACAGGAATCATGCCTTGGATCACTCAAATGTATCGACGTTCTCGAGGTGTCGAACTAGGTACCTTTGGGCCACGAGTTCTATCCAGTGCCTTTCAAGAACAATCTATTTACTGGCAGAAGATGGCAACAGACTACTTGAGTAAAGTCATCTTGTCCGTCCACAAGTTCATACTGGGAGCCCTCGAGAAAGTCTGTTATGAAACTCGTATCCTCAATGAGCTCATATCTGGCTTGATGGCTGATCTCCTTGCCAGGTATTGGGATGGCATGAACCGAGCTGTTCACTTGGTTGATATCGAGAGACAAGAAGCCCTACACCCTTAACCACTATTTCAACGAGAACTTACAGAAAGCACGGAATGATCGACTTAATAAAGCTCTGAGGAAAAAGGCGTGGAATGATAAAGATACTGGGCAGAAAGTTATTAAGCTTGATGATATTTCATCAGTGGTATACAACCATAGCAATTCCCAGCATACAGCAGAAGAGATACACGATATTCTCCAGGCTTACTACAAAGTGGCACGCAAGCGCTTCGTCGATAATATCTTCCACCAGGCGGTTGATCACTGCTTGCTTTCAGGCCCATCAAGTCCCCTGATTCTATTTTGTGAACAGTGGGTGCTGGACCTGAGCGATGAGAAGCTACAATTGATTGCGAGTGAGTCACGGGCGGCTCAGGAAAGGCGTCAAACCCTGCAGACAGCGCTGCAGGACTTAGCACAAGCCATAGAGATTTTAGGTTAGCCTGGAGTAAGGCAGGGTAAGGAAACTGAACCTAATCGTTCTCCTCTTCTTCTATTGAATAAACTGCCTATCGATAAGTCCTTCCAAGAATCAACTACCACAAACACAAGACTAACTATAACCCAATACTTAATCGACTTCCCTGTTCTTTCTTTTTGGCCTTGGTGACACTCGTCCTTATGACGTTTCAAATTATCCTGTCTTGTGTACACCTTGTCGCATTCAGGGCATGGTCCGCCTATAGGATGGTAATTGGTTTACTCAGCCCACGGCCTATGGTTAATCCATACATGGCACATAATCTACTTTTCCTCGCTAGCTTCTCCCCAGGGACAGTCACTCTTGGTACATGTCCTGTGTTGTGCCATATGCTGGCTGAGAACAAAGAATGGTATCGATCAGCATGTGTCCAATAATACCAAGAAAGAGCCTCGTTCGAGATGATGGTACAGGATGGCCACTTACTCGTGTTCTTCTTTATCGGCAGCTTTATGTTTGCAACCTTTCCAATTACAAACAAGTCGCGGTTTTCTTTCTACCAGGTCTGTTGACTTATTGGAGAAATCCTGTGTATCGATTGGAGGGGGACTCGCCGGCGGTGGAGTCGATCCGCCGCTAGTGTAACCTACCATACATCTACAGCAAGACATTCTCAACTCTCGTCCAATCGCGGTCAGAGCCATTATCATGGATGCATTACTAGCCTACCTTCGGGTACACTATCACGCACCCGCTGCCGAGTACCGAGTAGACTTTCAACGCGATTGACGTGATGTTGGGTAAGATGGTACAGCTGATCGCAGGAAAATATAGTTTTAAGGCTCAGCAGAGAGCCGAAGACCAGATCACTTCTAAAGGTTGGTTGGCGGATAAAGCTGAATTAATATGGGGATTTTCCAACTCGGATAACTCTAAAAAGGCAGATCCAGGTATTGTTGATCCGTCTAAGGCTGACAAGGAAAACTTGGCAGGCTTGTAATCTCGGCCTGTTAAAGAGAAATCAAGTTCCTCCACCATAAGAAATTTACATATGAGAAAGCGAAAATCCGCCAGGATATCAAAGACTAGGTGGAGGCATACTTAAAAAGACTAGAGTCGCTCAAAGGACGAGCCCGAAAAGAGCTCCTTCTCAGGCAGCCGTCCTGGGGTCGATACCATGATGGCTTGTACATACAGGGAAACCTTAGTGGAACAATTATAGCAATGTTTTGGTCAGGCGGTAATATCTACATAGCGGCCTATTATACTTAATTTAGCAAGTTAATAAACGATTGTTTGTAAGGTTAACTATATATACTGGCTAATGAATGAGCTTCGTTTAATATAGTGGGGCTTATATCCTTGGTTAGCTTGGCTAAGTCTTGAGCAGACTATGCCCTTTTCATGGTAGATACGCCGCGCTTTAGAGCTTAAGCAGGTCTCTTAGGCGGCTAGTCCTGATACCGGCAAATCAGGCGCTGGAAGTAAGCGTTCTTATCTCATTAAAGTTTATCACTATATAAATGCGATTCTTTCAGTTTTGACCTAACATTACACTGCTTTACAGTGAGTTCTTTTCCGCACTTTTGCACTCTTGTTACTACCAACTTAACTTAGTTAAAACCGAAAATGGGTGGTGTCGCGTCAGTGCCTACAGATCGCACCAGACCTCTCAAAGTAATTGGAGCAGGATACTCCAGATCAGGAACACTTTCCATGGCGATGGCATTGGAAGAACTGCTGGATGGTCCAGTTATGCATGGGGGCTCGCAACTTCTTGGTAGAGAAGACGGTCAGGAATTGCCCTTCAGAACTATCGCCAATTTCTAATAATACAAGCATACATCAAGCTCTGGTCAGACATCTTTTCAGCTCGGGCTGAACGCCCACGATTACTCAAACTATTGAGAGAGGCGACTGCTGGATTTGTAGCTATCACAGACGCGCCAGGAAACTGCTTTGTTGAAGAACTTCTTGAGATATACCCGGAGGCTGAGGTGATTTGCGTCAGCCGTGACAGAGAGAAGTGGTGGGCGAGCTGGGAGACAGTCACGAAACAGGCTGGAGCCGGGTTTCTTAACTGGTTTCTGGCACCTGTTCCCGGAAAACGATGGTATCCCAAGCTTGTCACTCAATTTCTTGAACAGTATGATCCAATGTCCTTTGCATGTTGGTAGTCGCTAAAAAGCCTTATAGACAGCACGAAAAGTTTGGCCCAATGACTCCGGGTAAGTAAGGGAAAGCACATCTAGTAAACTTTACTAATTAATCAGCCCGTCTCGAAGAGCACAATCGATATGTACAACAAGTGACACCTTCTGATAAGTTCCACATGATGGACCTAAGCGAAGGATGGGCTCCGTTATGTGGCGTTCTTGAATTTCCTGTCCCTGCCAAGCCGTTTCCTAGGGTTAACGATGCAGATGCAGTGAAGGAACTGGAGCTACAGATTCTTAGAGAGGCCGGAGTGAGATGGTTGTTTATCTTTGGAATTCCTCTTATTATAGTCACTAGTCTTCTGACATGTTTCAAATAATCCAAAGGCCTCCAGGGCTCTGAATGAACATATCTCTGATATACTACTTGATAGCAGCATACAGGGCTAAGGTAACAAGGGATTGCGCTTCCCAGCCATCAAGACGATGCATAAACTGTGATTTACCAGACTACCTACCTTCTTAAATACTAAGCCTGCAAGCCACATTGACGATGGAGGTGCTCATTTCTCTTAGATCTTCCTGATTGACTTTTGATATGGCAATGAGCAGACAAGTGGTGAAGCAAAAACGGGTTGATTTTGTTATTGTTACTTGTAAGTTATATGTGCCTGAGAGGAGCACAGCTCCTTACATAATATTCTCACCTAGTCACCAGCAGATCGGACCACCTTAGCCATACTGTCTCAACGCCAAGTTTGTTGGTCTTACAATTAGGTCTCATGGGATGGAAAGATAAGACCAAAGGTCAAGATATATTTGATCAGTCGTCAGAAATGGTACCTTAGACGCCGATCAGAAAATGTATTCGTCTAGCATTTGCTAGCAGCAGATAATGGAGGCATTGCATTACTGGCAATTGGCAGTACCTACGGACTGTTCGGCCGACATACTAAACGAGTCAGCTGCTAGCACGCTATAGCTAGAGGACTGCGGATATCGGAATCTTCTCGTTATAAGAAATCGCTTCTCCACCAAGACACCACTATCGATTGAATTTAAGGTAGTGTGACCTGCGAGTGAATTCCACTTCCTGATTAGAAGCAATTCAGTTCTAGTTTTATCGAGCCTTCATTTTGGCTTTCGTCCCTTACTGGTACCAACATCGGTGCCGCGACACGTCGAAACGCCATGGTGTACCTTTCGAAGACTAGGTCGTTTGACCTTCTGCCCTTTCCGTCCCGGAGAGTTAAATCTGGCCCGATGGCCTTACAACTTAGAAGTCATCCGAATCTTTTTTGCCTCACTCCTTAGCAAGAAATTCTTCTTCTTCACAAGAAAACGCCCACGAATCGTCAAATGACTATCGAAGTGTACCGACATACTAGCTTGTAGAGTGGCTCGGGGTACCCACCTGCAATCATATCGCTGTACAAGACGCTTCACTCTCAATTAATATGAATACAATGTCAAAAAACGGCGTCATGACCGGCGATACCCATAAGCGCTTTGTCAAAGTAGCAACCCTGCTGTCTCTAATTGACCCGGTTCGAGGTGAACCGACAGTACATAGTTTCGACATGCACCCCCATGAAAATGCGCGAAAAATGGAGAGTCTTCAAACGAAATTCCTGGACTCATTCGCTCTAATCTGTCCAACTTTGCCAAAAGCGGCGAGACAGCTTCAGCTGTGTGTATGGAGCAAGGGCATCCTACAAGAACCGTCTTGCGACTTGCGCGCAACCTTGGTGTACCTCAACAACTACTTCAGCGTCTATTGAGTTATTGGATGACCTAACTTCTGCTTCTTCTACACGTTTGCAACAAACTCGACATCTAAACATGTACAGGATTACTGACACACAATGGCACGGAGCTGCCAATTCAGCAAAAAGAAGATCAAATCCTACTGAAGAATGTCAATCTTACACGTCTGAGAATTGAAAGCATCTTACAGTGCACTAAGAGAGTGGTCGAAAACCTGGAAAAGGACACTGTCTTCTCCGACGACCCCGAAAAGGCCGGCTTCGCGACCTGGATGGAACGTCTTCCGGTCCTTATGTCTCTTGAACCCAACGTTGAATCTGCTGTGTTGGTTCCCCACATTAACCGGGCATCACGGGCGAAATAGGTCTACTCTGAGCATCTTGAGGCATTATTTTGCCCAGGTGAAGAAGAATTACCGGACTTGGTCTTTCAGATATACAAGCTTGGTCGATACTTTGCAGCAGCAAAAGCGATGATCAAATTAGCGATCAAGCAGCCGTTCCTTTTTACGTCTATTCACATCGAAGTTGGTAATGCCCCGGACCAAGAACGTTTCACCCTGAGAAATCTCAACTAGGCCAAATCTGGCTCACCGGGTACCCTGAGCTGGAGTTCCGTCAGGCCTGCCGTTTGAAATTAACAGTACATGCAGAGATGCAGATACTCAGTTTCCATGGCCACTATCCTGAACTGACGCCCCGACTTTCTTCCATGGGAACGAGTAAGACTTGCTTCTTGTGTCACGATTTATATCCCGCCACCCACTGCAAATGAGCGCATCAGCAAGTCACCAGAAGCTGTATCCGTCGTAGAACCCTGCTCCGTGCTTCATATCCGATGTACATAAACGCCATAAAACGTTGCTTTGGGAGCTCAGCAGATATTTGGAAGATACTACTGCTCGCGATCTTGAAACAAGGTTGGGGATTCGTCGCCGGAAGAATCTGGATTCAACAGCAGGTCCATCGCTTACAACATCTGGAAGCATTGCTTCAGATTGGTGGACTAGTGGATTGGTACATCCTAACAATATACTGGACCTAGGTCCTTCTGTTTAATGTGTATCCGCTTAGATATCGACTTCACTGATCGGTTTAATTTTATTATATAAAAAATATTATACTCATTATAAATATAACTATTAGTATACTTTTTTTAAAAACAAAATATTACTCTTTATTTTAAAAGATTTCATAATAAAACCTATTTAAAACTAATTGATATTCTATATAGTAGTAACATACATTCTTAATCTCTCTCATCATTATTATAACTCGCCTCATATCAGCCCATCTCTGTATCCTGCCTATATGTCTCTGTATGATCTTTCTGTAAAGCCTGCACCTTATGAATCATAACATAAGCTGACTTAACATCCCGGCACAGCTCCAGCGGATTCAAATACACAGCCCAGGCATGTAGCCCTAAGTAGCCGCCTTGGTAGCTTTTTTCAAAGCCGCTTGCCGTTTCATAGTCTCCATCCGATTCGAGAGCCAGATATTCTTGGGTTTGGAAAGGGCGCGCTGAGTTTCTGATCTCGTAGGGCTTCGTAGGGTAGGCATAAAGAAGCAGAATCGATAGTGGTACCATTTGCACGCAGATTACCATTGTTGGAAGACCCATCATTACGTCAATATATGTCATTGAGTCGGAGGGTTGCAGGACTTTTGTTCCCGTGAGGATGAGAAAAAGGATCTGTGTTGATGGTAAGTATTTATTCTCCATAGTCCTTCCTAGCATGAATTTACCTTCTCTAAAAGAACTACTCCGATAACAAGCTTGAAGGCCGCCAGCTTAAGTAGGGGTCTATGCTCTGTCATGTATCTCTTCATCTTCATATAGAATTGAAGGATGGCGTTAATCGCCACTGATGTAGATAGCGAGGTGACCACTTGGAGCTTAATAATTCTGTTAGCTATAATTCGAGGATGCGATTATGGCAAGATAATACGTACCCAGACATGAGCAAAATGAGGTTCTGTACTGTCAAGGCAGTAAACGTGTAGCGCCTGTGTTACCACTTGAGATACAGCCGTAATCCACGTGATGACTGGGTACTGAAGCACCGAGTACCAAGTTAGCTAATATCAGATAATTAGTCAACCATTCCCTCAGCAGCTTCTTTGTTACCAAATTACTTACACTCAAAAACGCCAGGCCATTCCTCTTCTTCTTCGGCCGCCACTGTCTCGTCGTCTCAAGTGAAGAAAAGAAATCCACTTTACTACTATCATCGGGAGCCATAAAGTCACAGAGTAGCATGAGGAAGGCGTACAGGGCTACACCCTGGAGCACCTCGGTGAACCCTTGCAGGTAGATGTACGCGTTTGGGAAACAAATTGAGAGAAAGGATAGAATTTGGTAGGAGGGGATAAGGTTACAGATCCGCATAATTCTATAGATTCTGTTAGCATCACGAAAGCTTATTCACATCATCTGGGATCTTTACTTTAGTTGTTGAGAAGGGTTACTCATGCGCATCGCATGTCGACCCATTAGGCCTAGGGTTAAGACCAGTACTATCGCCGTGCAGCCGCCAGATAAAACCATGTTAAATTGGTAGAACGTTAAGTTTCCCACAAAAGGGCCGCCGCCAACTGCTCACTTGTCAGTAACCCAGTTCATTGTGTATCGCGCAGAATACAGTAACCACTTACTCTGTTCAAAGTGGTCAGGTACTTCACAGCCAAAGCTGCCGGCAGCCGCTTCTCTCAGACTTAGCAGGCCCATCTTTTACGGCAATTAAGTTTAATCGAACTTAAGTAAGGATGCTGACTAGCCTGTTTGTAGATAAGAGAGAAAGAAATTAATTAATAGAGTGTAAGATATAACTGGGAAGCTAGCTACCTTTTAGTAACCACTACCGATGGCATTTAGATCTTCATCTAGTATGCAGAGCGCAATGCCGGAATTTGGGAGTCTGCTGTAGACCAAGCTCAGCCTCGAATCCTCCTGCTGCCTGGCCCACAAAATTGTAAGATTCCAAGATTGCAATGTTGCAAACCATGGAGCTAAACCATTCTTAGTCAGAAAGCCCATCAAGATCGTCGTTCAGCAACTTCGCCACACGACTTTGGTGCATAAGCACAGCCAATCGGTGGAGCCAACCTATTTATTTTGCGCGAATTTGCGCTGTCGATCGTGAAACTACTTCTGAGAAGTCCTAGTCATACAGGATTCCGCTCTCTTCCACCTTGGCCACAGCCATGCGAATTAATACAAGTAGGGAAGTATGGTACAATTGTCTTGCTCTGGCATCGCCACGCGGATTTATGCGGAATTGAGCTCTCTATCAACGTCACTATGCAGACTAAGAGTAGGTCAATAGGCAGTAGCTCAACCCCTTATATAACTTTTTAGTTACAAATTGGATAATATACAGTATTCTATTGATATAATAAGAAATGAGAGCCTTACATGTTCTTAAAATTATTTTATTTTCTATTTATCCTCTATAAGCTTATATTAAAAAAGCTAATAATTACTAAGGATAAAACAACTGAAGTTGCCTTTAAATATTAGCCTGTTCAACTCTATTCAAATCTCTTTTGCAACGTCATTACATCATGCTTAGAGCAAAAAGGGAGTCTCGGCAGAGGGCCTCTGCAAACGACTCTAGATATGCGCAATTAGGTGAACGTTCTCGACGCCGTGTCCGGGGACAAGGTTATCCTCCAGTACAGGACGGCCCACCACAAGAGCTGTATGGATATCCTGAGCAACAACGATATAATCAATATCAGCAGTATGGCTCGACACTACCGCAGGATTGCGGAGGACAGGAAGTACCTGCCCTCCCGCAATACAGGTCTTACCCCGGCGATAAAGTAACATCCCAGCAAAGTCAAGCTCATGCCATAACACGGCAGCTTGAGCTCGCATCAAAGCCTAGCGGGCCTCGAGTTTGCGTTATCCCTCGTCAGTACAAAACCCTAGTCGGAGATCAAGTACCAAGCTAATAAATATACCGCTATCCCAGAGATAACTCATAAAAGATTCAGCGGCGAAAACATGAGCCCATTTGTCCGCGTCCGTGTACCAGAGCTGGAGCACCAAATCTCATCCCATGAACTTACGATTTTCCTGGATGAGCTAAACGAAGCCTTCCTAGCGAACCCAGCTCTCCAAGCGGCCAATAACGTCGCCAACATCGGCGGTATGGCTCCCTCCATGATCGTGCAGATGGTCAGCGTCGGTGTCAATGTGGCAGCTGGAGTGGGCTCCTCAGTCACCACTAAAGTGCGCACGAAAAAGTACCTGGAAAAGGCGAATGAGACGCTCTTCCACCCCAGGGGCTTTCATGTCCAGATCTGTAAGACAGATAAAATGCTTGAGTATGTTGGCCTGGCTGGTCAGGAAAATGCCTTCCTCCGACAGAAGTACGACTATTTGTTTCAGGATACGCAGCAGGTGCCGGTTAATGGTCCAGTTGGTATATCTGAGAATAGCAACCATCCTGTTATGCAGTATATGAGTCCGCTGGGAAATCGAGTCATGTCTTTGTCGTTTGACAATGTAGAGAGAGCAACTATGCCTGATGGGTTTTGGAAGAAGTGGGGTGCAAAGGAAGCAAGTAAGGCTGAACAGAAGCAGATTGACAACATGATGAAAGATAATGCTAAGGGCGGTAGATCCCGCAGGACAGGAGGTCGAGGGACTTCCAGGAGACAGAAGAGGCAAGAAGAGAAGAAGGCGGAAGTAAGTAAGAAGATTTTGTGGATTGTAATTGCCGCAAAGGAGGAAAGTGCCGGAGGAGATGATGACTGGGATTCAGAGACAGAGAATTCGGGTTCTTCCAAGTTTTAACCAGGTAGTTTAGTCTTTTGTTATTCATATCTTGTCTTTAGTACTGGCATTCCTTGTTTTGGCGTTTATCACTAAACCTTGATTCCACGGCGAGATCTGGCTATACGTAAAACGTGTTCTATAAAGCATCTACTTAAAGTTTAAGATTCTAAGGAACTCATTATAGGTAATTTCATATCAGAGAGTTAATATACCGTATATATTAATATACTAATATTCTTCCTATCTAGATAGTATACTGCCCTTACTAAGCCTTACAACAGTGCTAGATTAAACAGTCCAATCGAATGGTAGACTGCCACACTCCAGTGAACCAGTGTAAGGCCATAGATTCCAATCCTCAAAGGAGTTAAATTGCATAGAGGTGGCATCTGTTGTGACCGATGAGATATTTGGCATAGCAGGCATAGTTGTGGGCATGTTGAAAAGCGTAGGCGTATTAGGTTCAGCTATCACCTTGTCCCAGTCTTGCACTAAAGAGGTTTGTCTTTTTAAGCTGCCCATCAAGTCACACAAGCCATGGATCATCTTGCTGCTTGCCGAGTACACACAGCCACTGTGGAAAGCCTTGTCGAGTGCACAACCTGGTAGGGAGACCATGGTGGCCAGTTGGTGGGCGCATTGTCTGAAAAGATCACATTGTTCGTCAAAATTAGCGTGCAACCTTCCAGAAACCTTAAATCGAACTAGGTTGTTTTCCACAATATTCTTGCAGTGGTTGATACTCTCAAGAACTATTGGTCGGAGTGGGGCGATACAATCGTTATATTCCAACTTGATTGTTGTGCATTCAACAAATCTGGCAAGGATTTCTTGTAGCTTATCTGGGTATCGTTTCCCAAAGTGGCGAATAAAGGTGAAGAAGTGTGAATTCCGCTGATTGTCAGGTGTTGTGAGCAAGATATTGATAACATTACCCATCTGGGTAACTTCATCCTGGCAAAAGTCCGCGCCCAACTTCGATTGACCGGCTACATTTCTTGCTTCAAAAAGAGATATGTAGAAAAATCCCAGACCAAATAGCCTGGAGATCAGTGTGTGAAAGCGAAGCTCTAAGAATGAACGTATAGCCCTGACTTCATTCTGCTCGTTTTCTTCTCCAACCTTGGATACCCCAGATAGGAAATGGTTGACATCATTGATCTCTGCAAGACATTTCTTTTCACCCTCCTCAACCGTAATGAAGAGTCGACTGGGGTTCATCCAGTTTTGTTTCATTTCCGCCATAGCCTCGATCTGCATGTACGTTGCAGTAGTCCATTTGATATGGAACATCATGATCGGTGAGCAGGATGTTGTCTGCATCAAGACTTCACATGAATGAATGTGAGGCTGCATTCGTTGCAGAACTTGTCGAAAAGTATGGAGTGGCATGGATAGGAAGTTACCCTGGAGAAATTCGTCGGCGATGAGCTGCAGGCCCTGTATAGAGAGAAGGAAATTGCGCTGCGTTTCCACGCTATTGGCGGCATTCATGCCTGCAAATGACGGACTCGCTGGTTCCGGTAAGATTCCCAGTCGTTCCGCCACACGATAAGCCAGACTGATATACAATTCAGCTTTCACTGACTGGTGTGCGACTCGCTGCGAAGTTGCCAGTGTTGTTGGTCTGAACGTTGCGAGAAAGCGGCACAGGATAATCGAGTCGGTATGTGTGGGTGGGCTGAAAATGAAGTCTTGGCCGTGTGATGAGACGGCCTGCTGTAGCTTCTCCTTCAAAGACTCATCTTGAAAGTGGGCCTTTGATTTTGTACACGCTGTTAGACAAAGCACCGCAAAGAGTAGCTTTGTAGCGACATTACTCATGCAGGGATCCCGTGAAAGCAAGCGCTCTCTCAAGCTAACTAGGCTTGGAATTCCCAGCACGAAGAACCGTTGCCATGCTAACCTATCAATATTGTCAATAAACTAGATTAGATTGAGACGTGGGTGTCCTAGTCGACTTACAGGCTGTCGAGCATGATGGCCAACTCATGACTTATAATATCTGTCAGGCACGCATTCCAAGTTGATATCAGTTGAATGCCAGCACCGAACGACGCGTCTTTAGCCAAGACCAAGGCAACAAAGTCATTGGTATTAGTCATAGCATGGTAAAGATCTTTTTCGCCGAATGGAGTCTTCGTAGCATCGCATGTGCTCTGCACCATGAGGTTGTCGTCTATCACACCCGAGAAGAGGTACTGCCGGATTGAGTCCGATAGCTGGGCCGTCTCCTGATCCTGTGGGGTTGGGTCTTGTGAACCTAGACTGTCTGATTTGGGTGTTTGGCTCGAAATTGCGCGATTTGCGCGATTCGTCGCTGGACGCCGTTGATGGTTCCGCTCGATTATGCATTCTAGACCAAGATCGCGGCATCGTTCGCAACTTGTTGATTCAGGTTGGGGAGTACCTAGTGGACCTAAGTTCATATAGGAGGGTAGCACGCATTTGATTTTTCGAGCTCTGCAACCTTGGCAGATAAGGCGTGCATATTTGCCCCTAGGGCCTCGTTTGGAGTTTTGCTCTTGCATCTAGCTCCTTGTGATTCTAATTAAAGTAAGACAAAGGAAGTGATAGATGAAATTGTTGCAGTTGTATGTAAATGATGATGATGACGATGTTGGATTTGGGATTACGTGGAACAGTCAGGTCTGTCTCTTGATCTGCACTATCTAAGAGACCATTCTTATTGGTCAAGTCAGTCCCGCACGGCAATATCGGCATGTTATAATCAACAACATAAGCAACGGCTTACCGCTCCTAGCGCCCCCTGGTCAACTCCACATAGTAAGCATATAGCAAAGCCGATCAGTGGAGCTATGATCTGGAGTTTGCGTGAATTTGCGCTGTTACTCTAGCGGCAAAAAGGTAAAAGAATCAATTGTGCGGTCTGCTGTTTGCGCTCAAATACTGTTCCTGGAAAGGATAATCCCTTATTGGGTAGTATTACGTCACTGCCTACCTGAAAGATATGAAGAGGACCTTAAGTTAGCTTAGTAGATTATGCTAAGCCAGAGAAGCTGCGCTGCGAATTCTTTTCCGCTCCAGACCTAGATTGTAATTTCCGCGATGGAGATGATCTATTCACGGACCTTGGGCATTTCGCTCAACCAACAATTATGAGTTCAAACTTGGGGAGTAAAACCAGCTGAGGAATGACAACCAAAAACTATATAACAAGGCAATGGCGCCGCTTATCAAGTCCTCAATTCTTCACATATTAAGAATGATGCATTTTACAAGTGTTTTGCTCCTACTTGGAGCGCCGTCCGTCATGGCCATTTGCAGATGTGTACGTTACATTACTTCTACTTGTATAATCTTAACTTGCATGACAAAAGCCAAACTAACATGCCAAATTCATACAGACTCCAGCGGATGACTGTTGGCCCTCACTCTCCAAGTGGCAGGATCTCAATAACACTGTTCATGGACACCTAGTTGCGAACGAACCTCTGGCCAAACCCTGTTACGACGGCCTTGGCAAGAATTCCACGGAATGTCAGAAGATCAGCAAAGTCTATCAGGATGCTTACTTCCGGCAATCATCTCCAATTGGGTTCGCTTATCCTGTCATCGACACCTGCGCACCGATAAATAGCTCGATAGCTGGAAGCCCAGTTTGCGATTTGGGTAGCGCATCGATCTATAGTGTCAACGCAACCAAGCCTGCAGATGTTATAGCTGGTATCAAATTTGCCAAGGAAAACAATGTCCGACTAGTTATCAAGAACACCGGGCATGATGTCAGAGCAAGGTAAGTAATGCTTTTCACCTTTACTTGACTGACCGGCACTAATAACGCTGACCTGATAGGTCCCAGGGATACGGCAGTTTGTCGATATGGATGAAGCATATCAAGCCCGAACTCCTGTTCCAAGAGACTTACAAGCCGTCCAGTAATTCATGCCTGTCTAACTGGACAGGAAGTGCAATTGTTGTGGGAGCCGGCTATATCTGGGACGAAGTATACACCTTCGCGGCCAAACATGATCGTATTGCTGTCGGCGGTGCTACTAAAGTAAGTTTTTGACTTGTATGGATATGCTTACGTTGCTAATTACGATTTTTAGACAGTTGGTGCTATCGGAGGCTACCTGCAAGGAGGTGGTCACGGTCCCGCCAGCCATGACTTTGGACTGGCAGCAGACCAGGTTCTCGAATTCAAGGTTGTGCTTGCCTCCGGTGAGGTCGTCACCGCTAGTGCTTCCGAGTATGTAGACCTCTTTACTGCTCTCCGTGGCGGCGGTGGCGGCACTTTTGGTGTTGTGGTGGAGGCAACTATCAAAGTATATCCTACACGTCCTGTCCTGAAACATTCTTTGGCTATCGGAGCACCAAGCACTAACATATCCGATCTTGTCAATGCTACTGCGGAAGTCCTCACAAGATACCCTATCCTTTCAGATGCAGGCTTCTCTGGAAACGGACAGCTGACACGAATACTTGGGAAGCATTCTGCCTACAGCCACGTTTTCGGCAAGATGCTTTCAGAGAATTCTTCTGCTGCCGACTCATCTCGCGAAATTGAAGAAGCGAAGCAAGTAATGAACAAGGAGGTTGTTGAATTGCTCCGACCTCTCAATGGGACCGATCTCTCTGTCATCTCCACTTTTGAGAGGTTTGATACGTTCCAGGATTATTACTCCAGTGTACAGCATGTGTCACAAGCAGCAATCAATCCCTACCCCGTCATGGTTTCGCGATTTTTCGATAAGAAGTCATTGCTTAACAACCGGGAAAACCTGACGGCCATGCTCCAAGCAATATTACCCGAGAGCGACTCTGAGGTTCAGGCTATTGCATCTTTACTGAGTTTCTCTCTTGTCGGTGGTGGAGAAGTTCTCAAGCCCCAGCTCAATTCGGCTGTCTACCCTGGATGGCGGAAGACATACACATTCATTGAGAATTTCGACATCCCACCTTCTGATATTGGGATTCAAGGACTGCGAGAGGTCAGGGACTACGCCACATTCAAAAAGCTCAAGGCGATGAAGATGGTTACTCCCGGTTTGGGTACATACTTAAATGAGGCCGATCCGTATGATCCAGACTGGAAGAAGGACTTCTACGGCAAGCAATACAACTGGTTGAAATCAGTCAAGCAGAAGTATGATCCTGATGACGTCTTTTGGTGCTACCGATGCGTTGGCTATGAGGGCTGGAAGGAAATCACTGGTCCAACACTTTACGGACCTCTATGCCAGATTAAATAATTATATCTGGTTCTCACTTGGTCCTCTTTTGTGGTTAACCCTTTCCCCTTGGCTATTTATTTTAGTTTCTGTCCTTATAGATATATTACAATCTCTCACTTAAGGTGAGGGGAGGTTAGGGTTCTTTAGTACTTAAAGTCTTAGATAGAAGTTTAATAACTAGACCCAACTCCATTATTGTTATTATCTATATCTGATGGCTTACTATATATATAGTCTCTTAACTAAGATAATGTTAGGGATTAAGTTTCCAGGTTTCTGAACCTCATTTTCTATACTCCTGAAGCTTTTATTAAGTCAAGCGAGTCGACAGCACTGGCGGGTAAATGACTCACTCTATCATGATCCAGACCGGCCTGGTTATCGCCATGGGTATTAATTAATTTTTTAGGGTTTTCTATAGCTCAGTAGGTCCGTACCACTACCTCCACCCGAGCGTCGGTATTGTGAAGGCCTCGGGTCCAAGCCCCAGCCGGTGTAATGGGCCGCTGAAGCTGACAAGATTGCTAGTTCTGCACCATAGAGCCCATATCCTCTCCCCCTGTGTAGTGGTAATCATTATCTACCATCTCTGGACACATAATAGTGGCTGTATCGTCAGGGTAAAACTTGCCCGAGAGATCATATGTTCCATACGATGCTGGCGTTGAGCCGTCTTTGCTTGCTGGGGGAGCTTCCTTTGAGGCAGTCTCAGCCTCGCCATCCTTGGGCTTGCCCTGCGAATGAACTCGGTCGTCAGTTTGGACATCATCTGAGATTTCCTCTCGTTGGCAGCGTCGGCGTCTGGGACTTTAGCTTTGCCATCCTTGGTGGTCGTACTCGTCGAGCTTAGCTTGATCAGCAGCTAACGTGAGGTTGAGGGCAGCCTTTTGATGCCTGGTCTCGGTTGACGCTCCATCTGCGACACATGCTTCTTCAAGCTCCATGCACATGCCCGACCAATCGATCATGTCTGTCTGAGCAAGCATTGCAGAGTTGTAGCAATGCTGTGCAGTGTCCCGCATCGACTCCAGGGCTGTCAAGGCCACAGACATTGGTACATCGGGGTCGGCCAAAGCATCGACCAGAATCTCCAACTGCGTATGATCAGCCTTAAGTGATTTTGAGTGATCATGACGAAGGAGTCCTCTCTGGATCATACCTATACGGGAACGGTACCTGCTAAACCGTTGATCTTGTCCATGCTAATGCGTGCACAAGTGAAGGCGATATTCCTTGTTCGTAAGCTGCGCCAAACCGCCCTTGAGATTGCCATAACTACAAGATGTGAGCGCATCTCCCGCAGGCAAAGTGGTGAGTAAACATACTCTTTGAGGTAAGTGAAGCCTTTGGCAGGTGCCTTCAGTGGTGTAGTTGAAGTCAGATTGGTAGAGGCCACGGCGTTGATGTTTCAAAGCAGCTCCAGACAGTTTGGCGCAGCAACAAGGAGCTCATACCAATTCTGTCGGGAGAACTCACTGCTTGCCATGTCTCTGATCGTCGCTGTCACACTCAAGGTTCGCTTCTCTTATTCGCGAACGAGGACCGCAAGGCCCTCTTTGTGGACGGTAGTCAATAACTGAGATATGATGGGCGGATTTGCTATGACTTGGATAATAGAAGGAAGAATTATTGCTGTGACGATGAAGATAAACAGCCCAAGACTGGCTTCAAGAATATAAATATTGCATTCTGACTCCTGTTCTACCTGCATTTGGCACATCGAGAATACGGTCAATGCTTCCGGCCTCTAAGCTGAATCCACGCAGGAGTGCCACCCGCAGGGATATACTTGATTAATTTGCATTCTTCTGACTATTAGCTTTGGTGAACGACGCTATCTCCTGCAAGTGGTAGGGAACATGAAATGCTGAATCCATTGCCGAGGATCATGCTTGCAAGCGCTCTCCATACATGTTTGAGACAACTAGCGACCAGCGGTCTGGACTCAGTCTGGCACCACTATGGACAGCCAGCCTCCATATTCATGGCTAGTCTATTGCTCGCTAATGCGGCTTCTCGGAAGCTGAACACAGTGGAAAACATTGGCGTAGCTGAAAATGTAACCGGTAGTCTGAAGATATACTGCATGCATAGGCGAGAAGTCTCGAAACGGAGAACACCTGTCACGAGAATAGACCGAGATCAAACAGCTGATGTCGAATAATGAGCTCCTCAAGCCCGAGATCATCGTTCATAATCATGACGGACAAAGGCCTTGGTCAAGAAGTAGACCGGCTCTACGCCACCATCGACACCTTCATTACCGAATACAATGCCCTAAAGAAAAAATGGGATGCGGCCAGCATTCTTCCTCTGCTGCCAATCGAGGAAGCATTCCAGGAGAACTGCAGTCTTGCAGCCTTTGTCGGCACCAAGGACCCCGAGGCCAACGATGCAATCTCTGCGGAAGAACGTAATAGCGTCAGCGCAGTCCTTGCCCGTGGAGGCAATCCGTACAAAGAGCTCTTCAGACTGTTCCAAAAGCACGCAGGAGCGGTCGTAAAGACTTTCTCGAGCTGCAAGGAGATCAGTCATAAGGCGTTGGTCGCCATCGGCGAGTGCGAATCTCAGTCAGGAGGCCAAGAGGGCAAGAAGCATCAATGAACTTCTTCAAAAGCTTCATAAAGCCGAGGCTGATCAGAAGAGGCAACTGACCGAGTACCTCAGAAAGGCTGGCGGCAATGACCAGAGCTACGAACTAGCTCAGAAGCACGCAACCTCTGCGGCGCAGGAGGTCGAAAGTTGCGAAGCACGTATTAAGAGTTTGAAGGAGGAAAAGAGGAACCTGGAGGATAAGCTGGACCCAGATGTTGGTCTTCCCGACTTTTTCGATGGCTGGGGTGATGAATATGCTGGAGCCGCCGAGGCTGGCTGGAGCACGGGCGTGAATTGGAAAATCAGCCGCGTCGATGGGGACATTTCATCTGAGCAGGCCAAGCTACCGAACCTGAGGACAACTGCAACCAACCTCCAGAACCAAGTCGGCGACATCAAGAAGGAGAAGGGCATCCGCGAGAAAGCCATCGCAACGCTCAAGGCCTCGGATGCGCACCTGACAGCGATCCAGGAGCGATTGCAAGACATATCGAACAAGTCAGGTCCGCTGCGCACGAAGTTGCAAGGATACGTCACCGTCTTCACAGAGTGCGAGTCCCACGTCGGCTATATGCTCAATAAGGCTGAGTAATTCCAAGTTAAGGACGTTGTCAAGTTTGACACCAAGACCCGAGCTCGCCTGGGCAACAAGGTCGTGGCCTTCGTCAACCAGGGCGCGTACTTTGCGGACCGACCGAAGGTCCTGCTGATTTTGCGCCGGACTCTGACTGTTGTTCGCAAAGCCAACGACCTGACCGGTAGCAGCGAGGATCAGGTGAGGCTGTTGAAAGAAAATGCCGATCTTGTCAGCAAGCTTTTAGATCAGAGCCAGGCAGCCATCACTGCTGGAAAGCACGAAAGTGATCTCCCGCAGCCTGCTAAGCTGCTTGAAGCTGAGTGATGGGCTTTCCCTTGGGGGGAGCTTTGCTCAGAAGAAGTAGTAAAGTTCATAGTGGGGGGTAAATAGGATAGCAATATTACAAAGCTGTGTTCCGAAAAGCCATATTCTTTTCATGCTGACTCCACTGCGCCGAATCGTGAAACATGCTAGACAGACAAGACAAGACTAATGTGAGGTAAAGCAGAGTAAGGTCAAGGATGAATCAGGTGCAGAACTCATTTTACTCGAAGCGTTGATGCCCTGGCTGACCATTCCGAACACGAAATCTTTTTAATGACCATGCCTCTCAGCTAGCCACAGTTTTGCCACTATGCGTTCGCGCATGTTCCGCGACAGTCCTTGTCGATCAACAGGAGGCGGTGAATACCCTGGTCTTGATGATCTATCATATTTTTCAGCTGCTGCCTTTCCGTGTTATAACTATTAACGATAACTTCCGTTCATCTCGCGCCAGACTGTAAATTACCTCTCCTTCTAGCATGCCCAGGAGCATCGGTCGGCCATTTCTCTAATTAGGTAGTTCCGCAAGCGAAACAAGGATGTCGCGATATGTATCTTTGAATAACGTTTCCTAACCTGTACGCCGTATCCAATTGGTCTGCAAGTTGGAAGACGCTGGCGACTCACTACTATGTAGTTTCATATAGCCTCTTTGTGCATCCCCTAACCTTGTCCACTCATCAGCGAAGAGCTTCTGGGGAAATTTTCCAAGGGCGTCGGGGCTTGCTTGCAGTAGAGTATTACAAGATAAACAGCCACGGCTCGGGTTGTTGTCGGCGATGACGACCCATGATCTTCGAATGTCGTTCGCTGCCCAGCTCTGGAATGACAAGCCCTGTTGGATATGATCATGTAGCCAGTATCGGTTATGCTGTCGAGCTGCAAACTTGATGTCCCTGTTGTGCTTGATTTTTAGATAGGTGAGCAGGACTTTCTCGTTGATAGAGCGAAGACCACAATGTTTACAAGCCAATCCTTTGTGCACCGTAAGATCTCTCACTGCCACACTGCTGCCTAAATGTAATATAAAAGAAATTTAGCTATCCCATAGTCTGCTAGTATTGAATAACCCTCCTATATACATTAAATATAACTAGCTTAACTAACGAGTTCTATAATAGATAGGGCCAGTTATCTAACCTTTTTTGTTTGAGAAAACATCTTAGGTTTATACCCCTCCAATACTCCATTTCGATGCAACTCTGGTGCAGATTTGCATATTCTCGGAATGTACGCCCAGATAACTTTCCGTCTATATTCTGGCTCGTCATCCATGTCCTTGACCTTTCGCTTGACACCGGCGCACCCTGATGTCTTTTGCTGGGATGCGCTCTTCAGAGCGAGAATCAGTTTCTGGAGGACGATGATTACGCTCCGAGCTTCAGGTGTCGGATCTTCTGGATGATTCAGAAGCGAAACGAGCCCAAGGCTCTCCTTACACTGCCACAATTTATCTCCAAAACTTTCCCAGTCCTCACAAAACCAGAACTCTGTATCACTTTCGTCCATAGATCCCGTTTCACTTGTAGCTTTGACTTGCTCCTTTGGAAATTCTTCGTCACAGATCTCGTCTAGCGTCCTCAAAATTCGGTATAACTGAGGACCAGAGAAGTCCATCCTCCCTAGGAGGAGGTCCTCCATGAGAATATTTAGGTGCTGTGGTATCCCAGCCTTGAGGTTAATACCATCATTGGTATCCACTCCAGATATAGCGTTGACCACCGAAGGATGTGTATTCTGAAGCTTTTTTAACCCCGCGTCATTTCTGTATTATCGTGGATTATTACTTCGATATTCCGATTGAAATTCAAAAAGATGGGGGGCGGCAATACTCACCTAGCCAGCGACTTCAGATGGGGGCTTAAGAGGTTATTATAAGACTGGAGGGTAGAAGTCCATGTCCTCAATTTAGGAATATTCAGGTCTAAGTGAAATTTCCAACTTTCCGATTCAGGACCACAGGACAGTCCGGGGTTAAAGAATTTCATACGAACCTCCTTTCCCATGTCTCGTCGCATATTCTCAATGTCTGTAGCACAAGCCTCTGCTATACATTCGAAGTTCGGCGGCAGGTCACCCATAGGGTTATGCGATGAAGAGTTGAGAGACTCGAGTATCTCTAATAAGTCTAAGGTCGCAATGGTAAAATTTTTAAGAAGCTTGTTACTCCAATCAGAATAAACCATCTGACCGTGTTCATCGATCAAGGACCGATTCCGGCCGAATGAATAAACAATGAGGCCCAGGCTGCAAGTGGCGTTCAATATGCTCTCCATGGCTTTCACTGCGGCGTTTTTTATTTTTATTTTTACACAACGGTGACGAGATCAATTGCTTTTATGCCAGAAGTCTGCTCAAGGCACTCATCTCCGCAATCTGACCGCCCTGCGTGGGGGCGAGGCAGACTCGACCGCCATAGCGGTGGCTGTGTTAGATATGTCCACCTACTAGCAAAATCGACAAGGGTTATGTCTCACATGAGATTTTCGTTTTTCACCTACTTACAGTTACGAGAAAAAATCTGAATCTGAAATCTATTCGCTCCCCTTGATCTTTCACTTTTCGCCATGACACATCCTATTCGTCCTCTCTTCGATTTCCCTTACGGGCCTTTGAAGACGGACCGTCATGAGATCCGGCTGATTCAACTCAAGGCCAAAACTCATGAGCCGAATCCAAGTGACTGCGCTCTCTGCGTAGACCTCATTCACGCGGAGCGAGGTCATTGTCAGCCATACATGGCGCTCTCTTATGCCTGGGGAAGAAATAATGACCAAGCTCCCCTTCGTATCAGAGGTCGGCAATACTACATCAATAAAATGGTCGACGCAGCGCTTCGGCAACTTCAGGAAAAGGACTCAGATGTCTTTATATGGATCGATCAAATCTGCATCAATCAACAGGATGACGTAGAGAAAGGTAATCAAGTTCAGCAAATGAAAGAGATTTATAGCGAAGCAGAGACTATTATTGTTTGGCTTGGACCCGCAGAGAACGGCAGCGACAGGCTTCTTAAACATCTTGGAAGAATGGGGACGTTGATTTGGTCAGGAGATCACCGGCGCGTGTTCGCACCATACCAGACTAAGGATGCCATAGAGGCTATCGAACCTGCATTCCACTTCTTATGCGAGCGGGACTATTGGAAGAGGCTTTGGATCATGCAAGAATACACCGTTGCGAGGCGCCTTAAAATTGCTTGTGGCAATGTCATGATTTGGGATTGGCAGCTCCAAGCCGTTTTCGTTTTTGTCAACAAGCTATCCATAAATCACCAAGCTGGCTCTGCAGGAGGAAGCGACCTCGACTCAATCATTCGAGACATGGTTCGTATATATAAAACCCCTGCAGCGAGTTTCATGGAAGGCGTGGTGACCAGGAGGAATCGCTACTGGAGGCAAACGGACCGCGATTCGGATTCTCTGTTTCAAGTTCTCATCACTACATTAGTGCTCGAACAGGACAATAATTTTCCTCTGGCCACGGACCCAAGAGACAGGATCTTTTCTGTCTTACAACTGGCCAAAGATACGGCGGAATTTTCTGCCTTTCCAAACTATACGTGGACATGCGCGAGAGTCTATCGTGAGGCAGCGCTTACAATGCTTAAGCAGGGACACATCGACATTCTTGCCTATTGCCAGTTTCCAAGGGACTCACCTGGCATTCCAAGTTGGGCTCCAGATTGGAGAATGATGATACGCTCTCCCTGCACAGGTCCTCCATGGGTGAATGATTTTTCCGCCTCAGGTCAAACACTATCACAACAGAGTGTATCATCTTCAAGCACTGGTATCGTCGAACTCCAGGGAATCATCATCGGCTCCGTTAGAGAATGCGAAAGCATATGGGATCCGGATTGGTCGAAGCCTCTGGACCACGCCTCTGCCATGGAATATTTAGAGCATGTCCGAGTAATGTGCGAAAAGTCGCCCACAATCTCTGAGAAGTCCGATAGAGAAAAAGGGTTAGTGTGCCTCTCTATTGCTAGTTGTAGGCGCATAACAGACAACACCTCCTCTGGTATCTCTGCAGATACTCATCGTGGGACTCTCGACGGGCGTCGCAGTCTAATCCCTTCCGCACAGGTGTCGAAGATAACGAAAGAGCCGACAACCAAACTAGAACGAGTATTATGGACTCTATCCCCGGAAGGGACGCATGGTCCGGGGGATGTATATATGGAACAGTTGAGATTTCTACATCGACGGAGACCATTTATATCGGATGCGGGATACATTGGCACCATTCCTTCCTTTGCACAGCCTGGTGACGTTCTGTGCATTTTTTTCGGTGGAAAGGTTCCGTATGTTATTCGACCGGCGAAGGATCAATCAGATACCTACACTTTAATAGGTGAAGCGTTCGTTTACGGCTTAATGGACGGAGAATATCTACGAGATGGTTATACAGCTCAATCTATAACATTGCGCTAGAGCTTATCTCAGGCAACTTTAAACTCAAGCTATAATTCGTTCCCTGCAGCGATTGAAGCGATTATTACTTTCAGTCTTACTCTGAATCGATTGGTAAAACCAATCGATAATTCGGCAGAGAATTGGAGTGAATCGCCCAGGTGGAGGAATAGACATACTGTTGTATTCCGCATGTTCTGAGGTGATTTCTGCCTATTGTGCTTGTCCACCTCCCTGACCCCGCCCCATTCTTACCTTTCTTCCCATTCTCCATTTAGCAGTATAAGGAATGGATATTGTGCTTTTTGGCTTGTTACTCTGACGATAGGATGGCTCAGCTGATTCAACTCTCGTCGGAGATGATCGCACTTCCACGTTCTCATGCAATCATACATCGACATGGAGTAGATGACAAGAGAGCCTGTGGCCAAGTATCTGGATCAGCTGGCCCATGTGTCGTAATGTAAAGGACCCCTTATCAATCTGATGACACTGCCTACTAAGAGAATGATAGACGATTAGGCAAAACCACTCATCTTCCATATCAGCACGAGGTCCTACTCCAGAAGCCTGACATTCTCATTAGCAAGGCGTAGATGGCTATGTGGTAATTGCTTGTGTGCTGTATCAGGGCAAGATTAACACCAAAAGCATTACATCCCGCTATCAAATTTATACATCACTATGAATCGACAAAGATTCTTCCTCACTATTTTACTTGGAACGTGAGTCGGTTCGAATACAAAGTCGCCAGACACGTCACTAGCCTGTCCATCAACCTGAATTTCCCGTGGGACCTCCGCCCAACTACCCCTGAACGGATCAACGTCAAGCTGTTGAGAATTTTGGTGTAAATGATAGCTCATAGGTTAAGGTGCCATGGGTAATTGGATCTGATATCGCAGGACTTCAGGCTTCGTCTTGACCCAGATATCAATATCGTTTCCGCATCCAACCTCATGTAATCTGGTAAACGGATAGATATTATCATCATCATCTGGAATCTCAATGAAGATGGCTTTGAGAGATGGAAGCTTTGTTAAGAGGATCATGCGTATTAGAATATCTTCCTCCATTCCTATTGATGTAATCTCTATGGAAATTTCCAGCAAGAGAACCTCGAGGGAAGTAGGGAATAAAGTAGCGATGAACTCAGCGCAGTCTTCGCACTTACTCTCATCTTTCCAGACTTCTTTCACTTCATGGCTTTCATCTTCAACCCCCCAAGGAAAGTCATAGTAAGCACCTGTTCGGAGATCACAAGTGTGGACATGAACTTGGCACAGCCTTTTACATTTATGCAGTTGGATTCCATACCCAAACTGATAAAGTGTATCGCGATACCCTTGAAGTTCAGAAGCACCGTAGACCATGATACCTTCGAGGGAGTGAAGTTGTGCTTTGACAATAGACTCTAGTCGTATATTAAAGTCGCTGGTTCGGCCGAAGCCGACTCCTCCACCATGAATAGTGTATTATTTAAGTGCTCTTGGTGCTGTTACTAGCTCCCTAGTCCCGTCGTAGTTGAAGTACAGTTTCTCGACGGTGGAGCATCGCGCCAGCAGCGCGTCAGCTGCATGTCGAAGGCTAGCCGCATTTGAAGAGTCAAGCGGTCAGATACACTGCAAAGAGTAGGGATATTTGAGGGTCCAAGGTCTGGGATAACAGAGAATTTCCGGTTGGCTTCTTGGTGACGGTCGAGAACCTTTTTCGCGCACTCGAAGAGATGCTTGCATACGCAGGCCAGGTTTAATCAGTAGATGGGTCAGCAAGGTCGATGATGAGGGTGATGAGCTCAATTGGTAGAGTTAAGAGGGCAGGACAAGGCATTTTAGGTATAGCCAGGAGAATGTAATATTTTGAGGAATTATTAGAGGATGAGCATGTCTTTTATTTATCATATCTAATGATTCACGAATCAGGAAAATGTCATGCATACTGCGATTAGGGTACTATCACCAAGATTACCTAAGCTTATTTAGGATTAATCGATGCATTGCAGCTCTCAGGGGGTCAGCAGTGGTTTTATGGTTAGCTAATCTGTACCAAGCTTGGTTAGCGCCGTCTCCTCAGAGACTTCATCGATTCGAACTGGCATTACGGCCACACCCCATCAGCGTCACGCGTTGCCAACACCTCGAGGGTTAGCATCGCCTGCTTAACTATTTGTTTTTCTTCCTCTGACTTTCTCCATACTCCCATGCCTCCCTGGTAGAGCCGCAATATCAGTGGCCTCTAGCGCCTCTGAATGTTCGGATAACATGGATGGAGGGAGAGCCATCGAAGAACTTGGCGCCCAGACATGCACTATGGACCAAGATCATCGGATCGGATATTACATAGTATATGAGTGCATGAGCTAAAATTACTATTACCTTGACTGCTGCTCGGGGTCTTACTTAGTATGTGCTGCATCTTCAACGGATATAGGAGTTAACGGACTTGTTGCCGAACTAGGTGCAGATTGACGTACATGATAAGCCTGGTGTGCATCATTTTACGCTTTGTTATCTTCACGATATAAATTCTCTAAAAGTAATTCTAAGAAATAAAACAAGGGCTAATAAAATATAAAAACCTCAACAAGTCACCACTTAGACAATCACCATCTCACACTCTCTCAAGCTCCTTCACTCTTTGCTAAGTGTCTTACATTGCCACCATGACCTTCGCACTCGCAGCTCAGCTCACAGGCGGCCTTACAGAGCGTGAGGCCATAGGTGACGCACTATACCGTGCCGTTCTCGCTTTCGACCACGCCGACGAGGCCCTCCTTCTGTCGGCGATCACCGAGGATATTTATGCCGAGATGCCTGGCTCAACCGCACACGGCATCGCGGAATTAAAGGCGGCAGTCTTTGACCGTGTCTCCAAGCTCCACACAACCCATTTTCTCTCCAACGTGCGAATCAATATCGTGAGCAGCAGCGCAGCAACGGCAACATGCTCGGCATTGGCTCAGCACGTTCGTCCTGGAGAGGGCGTAGACCCGAGTTCCGCCAAGCTCACGTCGGGTGCTTTCTATGCTTGTGACATGGTGAAGGTTGGCGATTTGTGGAAGATGAAGACTTGGAAGGCGAACATTATCTGGCTGGATGGGGATCCCGCAGCTCTCGCGGGGTAGTAACCAGATGCTGACGGGCCATAAAACTGAATTGTGGAGGGGTCGGGATAACGCAGTTGGGTTTGAGAAAGTTTACGGCTAAGGTTATTTAAATCAGGCTGATAAATAATAACATTCCTGACTTAAACTTAATAGCAACAAGTAAATTTAAACTGCTAGTACTAATTAGGTAAGAGATGTAATCCTGGTGCACGCATATTGACGTTCATCGGCTATCCCAGGGCCCAAGGTAGTAGACCACCACTAAACGCAAACACTATAAGTCGAACTCTAGGCATGCCACAATGAAGGGCCTGTAGGAATCTTCGTGTCTACTGGGCCTCAGAAACCTCGTGGTAAAAATAATGAAGTGTAGTATAGGAGTTCATAAAGACAACCCCTAATTGGTGAAACGGCGATTACTTTCAATTCAAAACAATCTCAGAGATCTAAGAGACACTATGTCATGTAATGGCACACCGTTGTACTGAGTTCCTTATGGTCTAAAACAGATTTCTACACAAGAAGACTGCCTATAACAGTTTAAGACTTAGTATTAGTTAAAAGACCAAGGTCTCTCTCCTTAAAGGTGGAACAAGAATATAATTAAATTTACATTCTCTAAGCCTACTGAGCTGAAGTTAGATATAAAGAATAAGAAGTTAAATAGTTTAGTAAGTAAACGAGTAGTAACCTTTATATAATTAGAAATAAGACTATACTAGGAAATTTAAAGATTAATAAAACCTCTTTAATAGAGGGTTATAATATTTGAAATTAATATAGAAAGTTAATATATATATTAAGATAGATATTAGTATTATTTATAATCTTAAAGCAAATTAAGCTACTAAAGTTATATATAAGCTTTTAAAGCTAAAGGGGAAGATAATAATTCTAAATATTTAGTTTTATTTTCTTTTATCCTCTATTAATATCTATTAGTATATATTA